>CM024700.1:10271121-10352035 GCA_014182845.1 Corymbia calophylla
AAAGGAATTTCACATGAAAGAGGTTTTGTTAACAAGTGCCGAAAAGTGTTTACCATAATTTGAAATGACAATATTTCTTGAAGATGTGAAAAGAGGCAAGATGTGCACATCAACAAAGATGGAGATCTTATAGTTGCATCACTTATCATAACCTAAAGCTCTGATATCATTTTTTAGTTAGTTTAAACTATGGTATTATTTGTACCTCGGCTGCATACTTTGCCCAAAGATATCAAAATCTTTCACCAAAGCCCGTATATCCCAAATCAAAACAACAAGCACAACATAACATATTATATCTCTATCTAGGATTAATTTATGCTGTCGTGCCGGTTGCTCCATTCCCTCTAAAAGTTTATTATATCGGTAATAAAAGCTAATAACACTAAATTTATATATCTATTGAAAACATCACTAACTAATAAAAAATGTCAACTATCTTAGGATTCTATCGTAACAAATGGGGCTGTCTTCTCTTCCTGAGCAAGTGAATATCATCTGTGCCATAGAATCAGTCTCCATCAATTTTCCTTTTGGCCAGCAGGGCCTTTTATGCCTGCTCTATGCTTTTCTTTATACCGATGCCCTTTCTTTTTTCACAGATAAGGAAGGATTCCAAAATTCAAAAACAAGAGTTGGATTGCACCATCCGTACGAAAGAGTATGCATAATAATGATGTATATCATGGTATAACCAAGAACCATTATGATTAGTTGATAATATTCATTAAGATTTTGTGAAAGATTACCTTGAAGCTTTCATTAACTCTAAAACTTTGTGGGGTCGACTTTGTTGGTACGAGAATTCTTAATTCATGAGGCATAGGACGGGATTTATGTCACTGCAAATACAAACTAAATTAAGGGTTGGACTAAAAGTTGGCGTAAAAGATTATGAACTAACTTATTATACTTATGACTATGAAACCAAAATTATTGATATATTGGCAGCATTTCGAGTAATTTCTCAACTAGAAGTTTCACCAAAGGAAGTAGGTGCTATGGTAGCTACTGAATCTTCTACCGGTACATGAACAATTATGTGGATCATTTGGCTTACTAAGCTCAATTGTTATAAAGAAATAATCTACCACTTCGAGTCGTTGCTAAAGAAGAAAATCATTATATATGTTATGCAGTTTGCCCATTAGATCTTTTTAACAAGACTTTGTGACTAATATGTTCACGTCCATTATGAGTAATGTACTTTGGTTCAAAGCCTTCCGCACTCTACGTCTGGTGGATTTGCGAATCCCTCATTTGTGACTAATATGTTCACGTCCATTATGAGAGAGAGAGGGGTTTCATTATCTTTGACAACAAGTATAAGAGTGCACGCAAAAGGTCAAAATACTACTTGGTGAACTACAAGATCTGAAGATCTAACAAGAAGATAGAAAGAACAAAGAAGAGAGAGAATGTGAAGGCTAGGGTTCGTGACGTGCCTTTATAATTCCTCTTCAAAAGCCCTAAAACAAATATGCATGGTTCAAAATGAACTTGTCACCAATTTGAAAGTCAAAACTTAACAGGTCAAATCATTACGATTGGTAAAAAGCAATGAAATTAGTCGAAACTGTTCGATGCATCCTACTGGCCGGAGGTGGTTCTTCGGTGGATGGCCCAACAAGGATGACGATGTCGATACTATCATCGGATGTTGTTAACGCTCGGAGAACTCATATGGAAGGGTAGGGAGATGATCGAGCGGTACAAACTTGAAAGAGGTGGCCAGCATATCTACACCTCCGTTTGGAAACGGCCAAGATTCTCGCACTATGGCGAGGAGAAGACAAGCGGTTTCTGGATGGAGGTGTACGTTGGCATAGCATGGGGCTCGAGCACTGCAGCACATGCTCTCCCCTTTCTTTTGCCCTTTGGATTGGGGCATCGGACAATCATCTTTTGGTTTCATGGCGTTCCTCTTTTGGAATAAAGGCAAAGGGCAAGGGAGTGTGCAAAAATGAACCCGGCATTTCTCATCATGGTTTGCATGAACGGAGGCAACAAGAGAACTTGGAGAGATGGACACAGGCTGCGATGTAAAGAGATTCTAGATTGAAAAAGACTCGTCCTTGTCAGTGCAAAAGAGATTCTACATCTTCGCCGAGCGAAAGGCCAGAAGGAATAATATAAAGTTGCCGACACAAATTGGGAAGATCTTTTCATGGGCATAATACTTTGCGAAACAGTCGAACGACATCATTTCATGTTCCTAGGCATGGAGTTCTATGTTGCTCTCATGGTTGAATGATTTCACAATGGAATTAACTGACTAATCTGAAAAAATGCCAACTAGTTGTCGAAGAGCTGTTTGATAATAGAAAACAAAATTTGCATAGTCAGATGTAACTCTAGAATTAATAACATCGAACTGAATATAGTAAAGAAAGCGCCAAAAAAAAAAAAAACGACAAACTAGGCGCAATCAAACTAAACTGCAAAATTTAATACATATCAAAAGGTGGCTCGAGAGATGGAAAACATCGGTTTCTTGAGATCAACAAGATGTATTCAAGTTACTAAAAATACCCTTTATTTATTTATTTATTTACTTATTTTAGTTTTGGCTAGTGTGATAAGATGATAAAAAGAATTCTTTGTTCAATTTGGTTGAACGTGGGTCCCCAAAACCCGATATCCTAGGTTCAAATTTTATAGAACGTGATTCCAGTTGTGATTAGGTTAGTTCAAAAGTTATACCTAAAAATAATTGAATAGTAATCTTAATTTGAACTCTTTTGGAATAAAGAAAAGAGAAGGTCAATTAGGAAAAGGATGTTAATTAATCATATGTCCAACTTATCCTGGGGGCTAGACCGAATCGGGTCATGGGTCTTGAATTTGAGCATCGAGAACTCTATGGGGCTGAAATCAAATTCAAGGTTGAGGATGTTAAGCTTAGGCACCAAGATCACGAGTTGAGCCAAGGTCCCAAGTGGAGAGCTGAGAGATCCAGTCTGGCCTCTAGACACCATTATCTTGTGTTCATCCCAGACAGTGCTTGTTTGAGCGTTGGGAGACTAGGGTCCGAGCATCGGGCTCTAGGGTTGGCCTAAAGGACTGGGGTCCACATGCCGAGGTCTTCAATCCAAGCTTTGGGGCATCGGTTTTGGCCCCTCATCCGAGTATTGGAAACCCTAGGGGCCAACCCCAAGTCTTGAGCCGAGTTATTAGATTCGAGCATCAGGATCACCAGCATAGGGCCGAGCTCTCAGGTTAAGAGACGAGGGCTCTAGTTTAGCATGAGCTCTATGATGTCATGTTTGGAACTCCGGTTTAGGATTCCAGGTACTGGCGTCTCTCGTCCTCTCCTGAGGTCTCTCGTCCGATTGATATAGACGGTTGTGGTATTGGTAAAGGTTAAAGTCGGACTCCAGAAACGAAATATGGTCTCTAGAAAAAAGTCAAGTCATTTCCTAGTATTTAAGTATATATTTCTTTCTTGACTAGGAAAATAATATCCACCGCAAACGGACCACCCCATCTCTCTCTCTCTCTACGCCAAACGTGGAGGGTCAGGATCATCTTTCAAAAGGAGGGCGGAAAGGGAACCACGTGTTGCGCGGTGAGAAAAAGTCATGCTGATTTTCTCTCTCCGGGGAGCCCTGTTGCGCTTTATGCTCATGACAATTCCTTGAGCCCCCACTCACATAATGTCGTCCCTTGCTGTTCTTGTGTATGTCTCTCGCCCTTCGTCGCCAATTTTTTATCCACTGAGGCCTCCAGAGCGTTGTGAGCCTGTGCGTTCTTGGAGGTTTTCTTGACTGCAAAACCTTGTGTGCTTGGCGTGGCTTCATCATCTCTCGAACTGCGTTCTCATGCGGTAGTCGAAATTGCTTCCTCCAGCAGGTCCTCCGTCGCAGGCGACGCCCCAGGAGGCAGCACCTCCGGCCACCCTGAGGAGTTCTACGCATCGGAACGTCGCCGCATCCGTCCGTATTGCCGGCAGCACGCTCTGGAGGATGGGTTATTACATGGACCTGGTGCATGCATTCTCGTCGAACGAGTATGGCGGGGCTAAGAAAATGTGAGGAGAATGCATGAATCAAGTCCACGCAATAACGAATTCTCGTTCTGGAAGGAGTGTTGATTGCCTTTCTTCTTTGATCTGATCTACTTTAACTCTCAATGTACTCTTAAATTTTTATCCTACTTCTTTATAAAGTATATGAATTAAATCCAAAACCTGAAACTAAATGTTTTCACCTCTATTTTCAGCCTCCTAAAAATAGTGAATCGACCCCTATCTCCCTCTTCCTATATGGGAATGATGGCCGATGGAGCAACCCCTAGTAATTGTGTTGATCGCCTGTTGGCATGACATGATTTGACAGAGTATTTGGAGAGAGAAAGAGAACAGCCGTGGGGAAAATTATTAGCTTCGAAGCTAATCAATCTCATGTGAATTATTCAAGAGTCGTTTTCATTTTCCTTCTACTTTCTGCGCAGGTGAGGACAGATCCGGATGCACCGAGTCCCGGCGAGCCAAGCATGCGAGGAGTGGATTCGCTGGTGTTCCGACTCGCTCCCGTTGGTAAGACATATCCGCACGCAACAGGAATTTCGAGAGTACTTGTCGTAAAGCATCTTCAGTTCATCACTGAACGCGTGTCGGACGATCAAACCCCACTGCAATTTTCTGATTTCTTTCGTCGAGCAAAGCCATCGAATTGCAGTAATCGGATGCAGCAGTTGTGAAATTACCACAAATCGTACTTGATAGCCTAAGGTTTTAAAGTTCGGATTGTCAGAGGAAAGGTGCTGAAGGGAGTTCGCCCGTGTCCATGCCTAGCCTCATCGCAATATGGCACCCCGCTTAATGGACTAGTTCTACAAACCGATCCTAGAACTCATGGGATTACTCTCATCTACTAAGTTGTCGCTATAAAAAAATTAGATTTGTCGCATCTAAATAGCTTGTGTACTTGCCCTAGTGCTTGCTAATTATTGGAACATCTGACCACAAATTGGAGCTTATGGGCACAGGGAGACGCTATGCATGTAAAGAGCATATAAATCTTATGACAAGCGACGTGTGATACTTTGGCATATTCTATCACGCGCAAGTTAGATTATGAGCAACACTTGAAATATGAGAAACAAGAGATCGCACATGTGAAGTAAATTGAGGTGGAACCTAATTATGATATTATGTTAAAAAATGTCCCACCTAAAATCTTAAACTTATAAGTCGAGGGAAGCCACATCTATCAATATAAAGAGCACATGAAACCTGTGAAACATCGATTGGGATACCTTTTCACTAATAATATATCTGAATTTTTTCTTCAAAGAATTATAGTAAGAAGGACGACTTCACATTTATGGCAATAACATGCAACCAAACACTGCATACATTAAAAGGTTCAAAGCTTTAGGAAGACTCCATAATCATAACCACTCGCTCTTTTAAACTTTCCCTCGCCGTGCACTCAACTCGGTTGTCGGCGGCAGCGGTTGGCGGGCTCTTTCTATTAGTTGAAATAGACGGCGGCCACGGGGAGGCCGATGCCAGAGGCGGTGAAGAGGCGTGTGTTGAAGTTGGCTCGTGAGTTGGGGAGGTTGAGGAGGCCGGTGGAAACTCCCCCGGCACAGTGCCGGAATGTAGCGGTGGATCTCCACCGGAGGGTGTGGCCCCAAGGAGGGTAATATCTCTTTTGCTGCCCAAAAGGAAGGGAAAATACATTTTCAATATTCCTCTCTTTTGGGTTGGTCATTTGTAAAAAAGATTTTATTGTATTTTTGCCAAGTTAATTATAAACTTTTTAATTTTATCAATTGAATCATAAATATTTTCACGTTTTGTCACTTGAATCCATTTAATCAATTTTTGTTGGAAATTATTGATGTGAATGGTGGTTGTCCTATGTAGACGACTACCACTAACGGATAATTTTTAATAATATTTTTATATTTTTCAAAATTTTAATTATTTTTTAATTTTTCTTTGTCCCATCGTCAATCGTCACTAGGCCTCATTGATGGCCGATGGAGGGTTGCCGGTCTCTCCTACCCTCGCCAACCTCGGACCTCGAGCGAGGGACGCTCAGCTTGGGCTAACAAGGTGGCCCTTGCCGAATCCGGCGAACACTATATGTAACTAAAGTCACAAAAGTTCATTGTAAAATTTAAAAATTAAAGAAAGTGACAACGGAGTTGAACGAGGCTATAATATATGCAGCAAAATAGTCATCTTTTTTATTATATATATAGAGAGAGATTGTAAAAACCAATATTTGGCACATATACAGCCAACGAGTAGGTAACTCCTTTCCTTGGCATGAAATCTCTTTTTCTTTTTTTTGCTCGCTATTATACTCATTTTCAGAGTATGAAACTAAGCTTATAATAATTTTTTAACTGCATCACAACAATTATTTTGTCTAAATGTGAAGATTATAATTTAAAAGTACATGGGAAGCGCCATGGCTAAATCAAAATTCATGACACTAAAGAAAAAGTAAACTCGATTTTGCAATGAAAAAGTAGATTGATTAGTTTTTCTCCAAACCGATAAGTCTATGGAAAAATTATATTGAAAAGTTAAATTACTATTTGTGCCTCTTTACATATTTATTAAGCATATTCCCCTTCCTTCTTGATCTATAAGATAACCCTACCCATTTCTATGAGAAATCTATTAACGATCTATCTACGCAATCATGCTTTGTGTAAATGGAGGCTAATCAACATTTTTCCGACAATGGGCTAGGGATCAATGATCTAGGTAGCAATGCCAATTATTTACGATGTCAACTAAATGATATGAGACCCAAACAAGGCGAATTCATTAACCAGATTAGTCTACCTAAATAAACATCAGTTTTGTCGAAAGGAGATTAAAAATCACTAGTATGAAGAAAAAGAGAGAGACTCTAAAGATGAACTCATACGTAGATTCTTTGTGAAAAATAACGAACGGTTTTCAAATGGTAGTGTCAAAAAACAATGCCCGCATAATTAAGTTCTACATATAGAATGGTCCCCGATTCCATGGATCGGATTCTATACACTTTCGGTGAAATATTTTTCGTTCTACTAGAGAATATATGAAGACAGCAGGCGAACATGAATCGTCACATTAGTACTTTGCATTCCTCAAAAGAGACAATCTCAAAGCCCATGGGCTCAAACTTCGGCTGTTCAGCAACGAATCTAACGGTTAGATTCATTTTGTCCGACAGACAGGAACACTCGCTCAGGTGTTCCCAGCTCAGACGCCTCCCGCAGCCAGATCGCAGCGGTTTCCCTTCACCGCAACGGTTTCATTTCGAGTGGAGAAGAAGCGGTCGTCCCGCTTTGTAAACCCAGCCGCGAGCGTTCACCCCCGCCGGGGTAATCTTCGGCCGCCGATCCCCTCTGCTTAAGGAGAGCTCGTCTGCCAATTGCTCCTGGGTCGGGTCTTCTTCGTTGGAATCGACCCATTTGTCCATTCTTCTCGTTAAGTTTAGCGGAGATGCGTCCACATTTAAACTCTCGGATCTGATCGAATGTCCACGGTCCAATCGCACAAGACGAAGATATGCTCCGTGCGTGTGTGGTCTCTGGAGTTTTCCGGCAAATTGGGCAGAGCGGGTCAGGTAGTGCCTTCCTTCTGACCTAAATTTTCCATTGTGGATTGAGCATTTTGGCGAAAAAAATTAAATTTTAGGCTCGGCATGTGGATTCCATATATATATTATTTCTACATATGAAAAGTTGAAAAAATCAGAAAAAGAAATCAAAATAGAAAAGAGAAAAACAAGGGAGGCTTGGGATGGTTTTGAAATTTTTTCCACTAGGGAATCCAGTAACCTTACGTATGATAATAAATTCAGTCATTATGGTTGGACTCTCTTATGGATTTCTGACCACATTCTCCATACAAATGGGGGCCGGCTGGTATGAGGATGATGCATGTTCTGTGTTCTCGACTTGGGGAGCGATGGACTACACTCCCTTATGTTTCCAGTCGATATCTATTTAACATTGATGACAAAGAAACTCACAGATAACTTCAAATTACCATCGTGAAACTCGTCACATAGGCTGATGTCCACCATCTTCTCCAACTCTCTTCTGAGGCTAATCTGGTGCATGGCAAAATCTTCTCATCTCAAACTCGTCTCCTTCTTTTTGTTTTCTTCCTCTTCTCTATTGTCCTTAGAATTTCATGGCATGGCAACGTTTTTGTACATTCATTATTGGTAATACTTTTATGACGTTGTGGGATTTTTTTGTAGTGCATATACATGGTCATTCGTTACATAGAGTTTTATTTTGACGAGGATGAGAGTGATCCCATCCACAATGGTAACAGACAAGAGATGAGGCAAAATCTTTCTGCTTGTGCTCTCATATTTGTTGTGAATTCAATAGAAACTGCCAACTAAGCTAAATTCCACCTGGTCTCACATCAAGAAAAAGAAATGCAATTCCATATAATAAGTAGAGCATGTGCATATGAAGGAAGATCTCTTCATTAACTTACATGAGAAACAACAACATTTTTAATCTACCGGTATACTTTCCTTCTTGTTTTTGGCAGCACCAACCGGTAGAACTGGAAAAAGGGAATGCCCCCAGCTCCATCACCGAGAAGAAAAGGAAGACATTACACGTTTTCAAGAGAAACACTCATGAACACTATTGCAAACATCCACTCCACCTTGGAACTATTCTAAGAAGTTTAGGTCTCAATTCACAATTTTAACCTAGACTCGCTTATTAAGAAGTCAGTCTACAAGTTTTGCTCGTGTGTGATTTAACTTCAATTATCATTTTATTATATCTAACTAGTAAATCCATGCAATTTTCCTGTTTCACTTTGTTTCGAGTATTTTTAGTAGTATGTCATTCTACACATGTTGATATCAAAACCGATTATCTAAGGGCAGATCACAGCTAAGTTATATTATATTCACAACTTGCTGGTAAATTTTAGGCATCACCTCTCTTTTATAATTTTGACTTTTTAAAATATCTATTAAGTACGTGAGATTACTTGACTGACAAATAAAAAATATTTGAGCAGCATCATAATTAAAGCGATCAGTAAGGTGAGGGATATACCTTTGAGCTTTATTGTGATATTGCTTCCAATTGCTAGTATTGGAACGTTGGCTCATTACACTTGTCATTTGTTCTCACTATACACATTCACATCATGGAACACTTGAGATAAATAATTCTTGGAGATGTCGAACACGAAATCTTTAGTGATGTTACTAAAAAAATAGGTGATTCATTTGTCCAAAAATAATTTTCTAAGATCTTGCAGTCACATAATATCTTGGCATCGGCTAGCCTCTTAAGGAGGCAAGCCATGAAAACTGCATAAGTTGTGACATGCTTGCAGAAGCCCTTGTGGCATTGCTCAAACGCAATGAAATTAAGAAACAAGAAACTTAAGAAATCATTTAATCTTAATACTGAAATTTCTAGGACACGTTGATGAATTTGATGTCCAAAAAGCTTCCAAAATAGATTGGTTTGAACTTAAAGCCCGATCGGTGGAGATTTTTCGTGAGCTGGATCGATGAAGGAATTTGTTTGGTGTTTATTGTGTCTCGGAAAATTTGGAATGAGAGTAAAACGAAGTAAATTTACTAGATATTCCTTTCCCTATCGAAAAACTTCATCAACAGTTTAGAATATTCTAGTATTTTGAGAATGTGATGAAAGAAAGTTATGGCAAGATTGGATAGAGAATAATGGATTTCATTGCACGACCCGGCGTCGATCAAACGAGGCATTCAAGAATGAACCAAGGAATTTGGTTCTCGAGTTTGGTGAGATCCCGCATGAGCAAAGGGAAAATCTAGGGCTACGTCAATAAGAGATTATGCCCGAATTAGTATGGACTATCCATCCATAACAGTATTTACAAAACAACTCGATAATAAAGCACCCATCAACTACTATTATCTTGATGAGCTCGTTGCTGTTGAAAGGTAAGGCCTCAAAATAATACATTCTTATCTTCTTCTCCATCGCTTTAAAGCCTCTATGAAATGTTTGGCTTATCACTTCCTTAGTTTGTTCGACTAAGCAAACTTTTGGAGAATCGCTACTTGTGCTCTTCAATCTTTTGAAACTCCAACTTTCCGTGGTGGTAAGGGCTGATGATGACCATTTCAGGCTGCCATGCCATCTGATTGCTTTTGGACAGGCTTGGGGGCACTCTAAAAATGTAACATCATATCTCTATCCCATCTCCCGATGATCCTACTCTCCTAACCCTAGTCATTTGGATATCTATCGCGACCTAAAATTTTTTTCTAAATAAGCCTAAAGGGTATTGTTAATTTCGGACCGAACGACCCCTTAATTAACTTGGGTTTTCCCCCCATACCGTGCGACGTTGGGATATTCACAAAATTTTTTAAATAGAGTTCTTGCACTATCCCCTATTGAGGTCGATTAAAAACAAGTGAGGTATACGTGGGAGCGTGTCTCACTTTTTACACACGCAACCAGGAGGGTCTAGGGTTGGGAAACTTGATTACGTTAGTCACACGACTAACGCCCTTTTGATCCCTAACTTAATCGTGCATTAATGAGATCATGGCATATATTCGATAAATCTAAGATTTATCATAACTATTCTAAAAAAGTAAAGAAATAACATCCAAAAATTGCGACAAAATAAAAACCTATTGTAGAACTCTAAAAGACTTATTCAATTTTGGTATTTTTTTTTTTTTTTTTAAGGGGTTTCTGAATTTTTGTGAATTTTTGAATTTTCTGAATTTTTTTTTTTTATATTTTTATATTTTATATTTTTCGAATTTTCCGAAATTAAAGAAAACAAGCTTTCAATATTTTTTTGACATTTTCTGAATTTTCTGAAAATTTAAGAAGAATATTTATTAATGTTTTTTGGAATTTTCTGAATTTTTCTAATTTTTTTGGAATTTTTAATATTCGAAAAAGGAAAAAAAATAAAAAATTAAAAGAAAATAAAATTAAAAAAAACCTTCAAAACCTTTATGAATTTTTATAAAAAAAACTATTTATTAATTTTTTAAGGATTTTAGAATTTTTAGAATTTTTAAAGATTTTTTTTTTAATTTTTTAATTTTTATTAAAAAGTGATTCGGACCGGGTCGGGTGACCCGGCCCTACTAAACTGACCCGGACCCTATCGGTCCGGGCTGGGCTAGCAACCGGGCTGGCCGAACGGCCCGGTCGAAATTTTTTAAAAAATGGCCCATTGGTAAAAGGAATTAAACAGCCCATTTCCTATTTATAAAAACTCGGCCCATACACCTAGGCCACTGACCAACCCAAACATCCAGCCCAGACTCATCCAACAATTTTCTAAGCCCAGCCCCTTTTTCTCTTCATTTTCTTTTCTTTTATTTATTCTTTTTGTCTTTTCTGCCTTGTCTCTTCCTTCTGCGATTCTTCCATGCACGCCTTCAACCTAGTGTCATCTTCTTCCCCAAGCCAACTTCAACCTACAGAACACGACGCCTGCAATTTGATATTCCAGAACCCCAAAAAAAAAAAAAAAATCCCGACGCCGGCACCAGCGCCCTAGCTACTGGCCGTCATCCTACGCCGCCTGTCGATGACAGACGTCCGGCGAGGATGCCGGGCTCGGCCCACTCAGTCAGAAAACAGAATGGTGGACCGACGAGGGAATGAACATCCGGCGACGGTGTCAACTTAGTAGCACGCGAATCAAGACATTAAAACAGAACAAAACATGGCAGTAGGTGTGTTTTTCATAATCCATAGAAAAATCGTGCGTCAAAATAATTTGAGACTCGATTTTACAAAGTAAGTTTACGTAGTTCATTTGGGCAAATCATCAAACACATAATATGTACTTTCGACTACGAACACCAAAATCAATTTCAACACTGCATTCGGCTTAAATATGACGCATCGACCTTTCAATGAAAACAAATCGCGGTATAATAACTTCAGCTTCAACCAGATGTTTCATGAATGATGGCCTGGACGCATTATTTCAAAACTCAGCAAGGTCGGGCATGGGCTTACCTGTTTTCGTACTCGACTTGACCGAGATTGGAAATGGCAAAGTTCGAGAATGGTGGCTACCTCTAATGGCCGACGACTGTTTCTGCTTTCTGAGTTGGCGTGGGAGAAGAAACAGCAGGTTCGGTCTTTCCAGCGGAGTCGTTTCGTTGATCAGAATCAATTTGTCTGATTGTGCAACAAGCTCCAGAAAAAGGGCAGCAAAGAGAGGCAACAGCGATCCGACGAAAAGGCCGGGGAAGTTCTACAGTCCGAGAGAGATCGCGCCGTCGTCGCGCAGCGGAAGCACCATGAAATAGGCGCTCAGGATGAAGAAGAAGCAGGAGGAAGCGTGGAGCAGAGGAGGGGTCTCATGAGGGTGCACCGAGACGAAGTTGGACACGATCGCGTGCGATCGAGACCGGTTGTTCATTTCTGTTCTGAGATCGCCGTCGTCTTCTCAATCTCTCGCTGTGAAGGAGAATCAGGCAACTTCAAGCCATCGCCATCGCCAACTGAACTGAAGGTTTAACCAGCTCGTTCTCTCTCCGTTTCCGTTTTCCAGAAAGAACAGCTCCCTTCGATTCTCCTTCAGCCCAGGCTTTCGGTTCCTGCCTTTTCGGACAAAACAGCTCCTCGCGTTTTTTTTTTTTCTCAAAACCCAGAAAACCAGCTTTCTGTTTCTGCGTTTTCCTTGCTGCCCCTGATTTTTCTCTCCCCTTCTGCTCTCTCTCCAGATCTCCGTTTGTCTATTCTCTCCGTTTTTTTTTTTTTTGGATCCCCTCCTTCCTCTCCTGTTCCTCTCCGTTTTCTGTTTTGCTTCTGCGTTTCCTGTCTGCTGCCAAAGAAAAAAGAACCGGGTCCTCTAAAACCTGCGGCTTCCTTCTCCGTTCTCTCCTCCAAGCACCAGAAAACCAGCCTGCTTCCTTTTTCTTCCTGCCCCCTTTCTTTCGGTTTCTGCTCCTTTTCTGCTTCTGTTCCGACCCCTTATCCTCGGCAACACTGCCGTCTGACCTCCCTCTGCCGTCTGACCTGCAGATTGCTCTATCCGGGTCTGCTGCAGCCATGCTGCAACTTGCTGCAAAAAAAAATTATTTCTTCTGCAGGTCGCTGCCTCTCTCACGCCCATCTTGCTCGCCTCTGCTGCTCTTTTCTCTGTCTCTCGGGCAGCAAGAACTGAAGAAAGAGCCCCTCAACCACAGAGAAAACCCAGGAAAGCCACCTCCGTTTTCCTTCAGTCGTTTCTTCCTTCGCTCTCTTCTCACTCTCCCTTTCTGCTTTTTTTTTTTTCCTTCCTTCGCTGCTCCTCTGAAAATCCTCCCCTCAACCGGCAAAACAAGCCCCCATCTCTCCCTTTTTTCCTCCAAAAACAGCCAAACCACACGCGGCGACGTCGTGGCCGAGGAAACCAAAACGGCATCGTCGAGCCCTGCTGCTGGCGATCGTTGTTCTGCGCGTGTGGTGTCTTGTGTGCGTGTGTTTTCTCTGTATGTATGGGTCAGAGAAGGGAAAAATTCAATAGGCAAAGTGATGGGCTCAAATGAAATGAAAATAGAAGGAAGATGGGCTGGGCTAAAAAGTTAAAAGAGTGGGCTGGGCTATGCCAGCCCAACCGACCGAATTAATTTATTTTTTTGAATTTTCGAAAAAAAAAATTGAATTTTTTTAATCTTTTCTATAAATTAATATATATTTATCTATGCAAAATAAATGGGCATTTAAAAGGGGTCGGCAAAATTCAGGTATCAACAACCACGTGATGGGAAGAACTCTCGATCCCGGTTGAATCCGACATGTTGGACATTTTTTTTCCTCAATAACTTGCTGAAAATTTTTCTGTTGGGCTGCAGCTAATTGGTGAAGACGGGGCCAATCTAGTGGGGCTGAAAGCTATAGAGGAGACGATTGTTCCAACTACTGGCAATTGGAAGCAATATCACAATAAAGCTCAAACGTGTATCCTCACTGTACTGATCGCGTTAATTATGATGCTACTCAAACATTTTTTATTTGTCAGTCAAGTGATCTCACGTGCTTAATAGATATTTTAAAGTCAAAAAATGAAGAGAGGTGATGCCTAAAATTTACCAGCAAGTTATTGAATATAACTGAGCTGTGATGCTGCCTTAGATAATCAGTTTTGATATCAACATCATGTACCAAAATGTAGAATGACATACTACTAAAAAAAACTCAACAAAGTGAAATAGGAAAATTGCATGGATTTACTAGTTAGATATAATAAAATGATAATTGAAGTTAAATCACACACAAGAGAAGATGGTGATAAATGTTAATGTAGATGCCCCCACCACCCTCTCTTCCTTCTAGGCCTTAATGTTATCCCTTCCTCCTTAACTTTTCCTTGTCCTAAAATTTGCGTCTTAGGCAGAGTTTGCTGTCCTTAGACAAAGAACCACCATATCTCATTAAGTTGTAGAATACAAATAAAACGCTCTACTCATACACTGAGATTACATTTACACGAGTCCTTACGAAAGGAAATCTATGGAAGAGCTTAATTCCTAGAAGTTTTCATATACTAATCCACATTAGATATAGAACAAAAAACTGTGTCCTTATAATTATCACCAATATTTAAATGATGCGCATGGGTTTATCAAGGAAGTATATTGATATATGCTTTGAGTTTAATGGAGCCATAACGTGGAATTATTTAACTTCTTCTATTCATGCATTTACTTCATATAGGGACTTCAAGCAGGTGACGATGAGGAGTCGTTGATCACAAGAATGGGGAGAAAGAAGCAACATGGATGGGCATCATTAGGAACATACTCAGCATATCCCAAAGTACTAGATGAGAATGGTAAATCAACATATTGTAAATCAGCATACTCAGCATATCCCAAATTTTGTAAATCAACAAGTACAAAGATCTCACAAGCATTCATCCATTTTAGCAATTCCAATTAGCAGGAGGGCAAGAATTAACTAGATGAGGATGGTAGAGTCGGAATTTAAAGGGCAGAACATATTCTAATATGCATTATGAGGTCAAGAAACGACCGAAATAAGAAAAAATCATCCGCATTTCCCTTCCCAAACCACTCTCACACACACTCCCCCCTCCTCATTCTCTCTCTCTGTCTCTGTGCGTCTGCAAGAGTTCCGCCTTCCCAAATTACAGTCATTAAGTAAATGCCTAAATACGCAAAACCCCCTGAACATGCTATCCAATGCGAATGCAAAACATCTGAACGTTAACCACGCGGGAAAATTAACTGCAAGAATCTCAAATGGCACAAAGTCGCCTACCTTTGCTAAGTCCACAAGCCACCCTCCCAAATCAGAGTCATAAAGTAAATGCCAACAAGCACGGAGCTACACGAAACACCGAACAAAATCAATTCTTTGTCGCGACCCACAAAAGACATAACCCGAATCATGAATGATTCCCGCCCAAACACTCGCGCAACCCACAAATACAAACGCATAAATAAAAGAGCATCACAGCACCTTTCATGAAAGTCGATTCGAAGCAGGCAGAACAAAGAAACTAAGCATGAATACCCATAAAGCGGCAGCAATCCGAGGCCAACCCAAGCGAGAACAGAGAGGTTCACGAAAGCATGCGAAGTTGCAGATCTAAAGAAAGCGAGCCCAAGCTCCAAAAAGAAGGAAGCTTTTTTCGAGATAGGGAGGAGCGTCAGCAATCTCACCTGAAGGCAAGTTCGATCTGCCCGACGATCTGCTCTCCTCGAAGCCCGCCGATGGCTCCTTCCCCCCTCCCAAAAGTACTTCACCCCTCTCTCTCTCCTTTCTGCCCTCGCCTTCTTTCTTTCTTTTTTGGGTGTTCCTTGTCCTTGTAAATCTGTGGGGGGAGAAAAAACTGTGAAAAGCATAGAAAAATGTTAGCTTTTCATGATAGTCGAACTGCATTCCATGGGCGCAAATACAAAAGCACTTACTTGGCCTCAAATATCACATTTGCGACCGCCTGAAGATGTTCCCCACCGCTGATGATCTCCAGAACACAGACCCTCTCTTTCTCTGTCTCTCTCTGTCTCGCTCTCTCCCTCTCCCTCTCCAAGAACGAGCCTCTATTCTCTCCCTCGGTTCTCTCTGCTCTGCTAAGGACCCCCTGAAACGAGCCCTTCTATCTCCCTTCCTCTTAAGGCAATCGGCATTCTGCCACTCCGAGTCACGTGAGGGAGGAAGGAGGAAGAAGATGGGTGGGCCGGGCCGGGAAAAATGAAAAGAGAAAATGGGCCGGGCCCAAACGGGAAAGAGGAAGAAGAAGCAAAAGAAAGAAGGAAAACACTCGCAAACATCCGCTCCGCCTCGAAATTATTCCAAGACGTTGAGCTCTTGAATCACCGTGGCTTGTCGTGTTGGCAGTTTCCACTTTTTAATTCTAGAATTTATTTTTGGATAAAACAAACTTGTTAAGTCAAAACACTCATCACTAACAAAAATATCTATGTATATAATAGAAGTTGATCTCCGAATTGAACAAATAATCATTGCAAGATTATCTCTAGCATTTATTGAACAAAGTATAAATAGTATTGTTTTAATTTATCCACGTTTGTTTTCCTCTACAGAAAACATATCCCGACGAATGCTTCGATTCAACGAAATTAATTTGATTCGTGAAAATCTTACCTAGCAATGATATACATAAAAAAAAAACTTGTGGTAAAGCTTCAAAAAATACGATGAAAAAGGAAAATTTCACTTTGTTCTTTCCACAATTGCGGGCATCACGTGGTGCTAACCCCCTCCCCTAGCATTCATACTCACAACACATATTATCAATTTATGGCATGACAGATTGGATAGGCTACTTTCAAATAGCAAATAGGTCGAGTTACTCTTGCTCAATTAGTGAATCGTTTTGGATATATAGGCTTGATTCTTTTCACATTCAAATTTATTAATTTTTATAATTAGCCGATTTGCTCCAACTAAATCGTTTTGAATAATCCCAAAATCACATCGGAATCGGAAGCACGGTTGCCTCACATGCTCTTTCTTGCGCCAAATAAAAGAGTACACAAGGGAGTTTAGAAAGAAAGAAAAAATAAGAAAATTCAAGGGCCAGGCATTATTGTTTTGATAGAGAGCAAGAAAAGAACCCTCGAACCAATTGTCGATGCGAAGAGAATGAAATGAGTATGTGCGATCTTCAATTGCTCGAGTTGTCGATACAATAAATGATAAGTTTGGCGTTAGTTGTGAGCCCGACCATGTTGAGAACCATTTGAAGACAGTCAAAAGCAATTGGAAGATGATTCAAACTCTACATGGCAATAGTGGATTCAATTAGGATGACAAGTTGAAGATGGTTATAGCTGGGAAAAAGGAATTTGATGAATATGTGTTGGTAAGTTTTTTCATCACTTTTTCTCCACTTGAGTGCTCTAGTGTATATTTGAAGATGTTTGTTGAGCTTTAGTCTAAGCTCTTGTTGAGCTCTAGTGTGTCTCTGAAGATGCTTGTTAAGCTCTAGTGTGTCTCTGAAGTCGCTTGTTGAGCTTTAGTTTCTGCTTTTGTTTGTATGTCTGAAGGCACTTGTTGAGCTTTGGTTTCAGCTCTTGTTTTCTTTAGTAAAATGGTTTTCAACGTAGTTAGGCTTTGGTTGAACTTTGGTTTCTATTCATAAAATGCAGCAGCACAATTTCTTTCTTTTGCTTGTGGATCATGTTGATTTCCTTCTTCAGCTTCATACAATGCAACTTTTAATAACTGAATGAATATTGTGCATTGATAGATCCATCCTTCTCATGAAAAATATTTGAACAAGATGATTGATATGTATGATGAGATGGCCATGGTGGTTGGGAGAGATATGGCCATCGGAAGCTTTGCTAAGCAATTGGGAGACATCGATGCAACAGAAGTAGACTCCTCACCTATTGATTTAGGTGATGACTTCGATGAGTTGATGAAAGGTTCAAAAACATCTTCATCTACTATGCCTTTAGAAAAGAGGTCTCACAAAAGACGAAAGTGTTCCGACAATGATGATAAATTATCTACACTTTCAACACATATTGGAGAGATGGCATTGGCGATTAAGTCATTGGGTCAAAATGATATTGATCCCTTTCAATTGCACTACTCTTGACTCTACGACGAGGTGATGAAAATGAATAGATATGATGAAGTTACCCTTAGATAAGTTTTTGACTATCTAGTTGAGAATGAAAAAATTGGAAAAGCATTCATGGTGAAAAGTGCGAATCTTCGGAAAGTGTGGATTGATAAATTTCTAAGCAAAGGAGATGATCATCAATGAGTGATATATTGTGTTGAGCTTTATTGCTAAAAGACTCATGTGTTCTTTCTTTCTATGTTGTTATTGTTAGTACTCAAAGACATGAAATTTGATGTAAATGTTGTTCTTTAATGGCCTTTTTATGATCTTTTAACACTTATGACATTGAGTAGCATTGACTTACATTTCAACTTAAAGAATGTTTGATCTTTGTTTTGAAGTGATTGGATGTTGTTTATTAGATAAAATGTTGTTTATCGGATTATAAGTTGTTTATTAGATTTACGGGTTGGTAAAATGATGCATGTTCAAGTGGTGAAGTTTTGAAAACATTTTCCTTACCTAACATTGGAAAATATTTTTTGGGACTTTTTTAGGTTTTAGCCGAATACCATAAAATAATGTCATTTTCCTGGAAAATTACTTTCAAGAAAACATTTTCCGGAAATTGTTCATTTTTCGCGAAATGAACGGAGTTTTAAATTGACATTTTCTTCTGGTTGGAAAACCAACCTGCATCGTTGGAATAGAATGATAAAAATGAACCATAATAAGCTACTTGGTCAGAAAATTGACTTGCATCGTTGAAATAGAATAATAAATATGAAATAACAAATTATCTCACCTCATCGACTCATTTCAAAGAATGAGCGACTTCAATTCAAGCCCACCTTCTCTTCCTAAAAAGTCTTAGTCACATTTTTAAGATCTCTCTGCATGTACGATAACTCTCCTTGCGAAGGAAGGAAACAAAATTGTTGTTGATGCTTTTTGTCAAACTTTATGAAGCTAAGTATGGTAACTATTTAAATATGGTGACTGGATATCATCAGTTCCAAAAGTCATTACGTTAAAAACATGTTGTAGAATGACTATAAATATGCAATTCAACCACATTTTCCATTTCAACAAAAAAAAAAACCCATTTTCTATCAACCACTCTATATCCACTTATATTTAAACTCATTTCTATCTCGCATATCTATATAATACACTCGGAGAACATACATGAAGAAGGTAATTATTTTGATGTTTTGATTACTTGTTTGATAGATAATGTTGACCTTTGTTTGTTAACTGGTGGATTGGATTCACATTCACATACCTAAACTCATGGAAGTTAGATTCATTGACCTAATTTTGCGATATTGGATGGAGAGTAGACTTTCAAAAGTGCGTTGATTGGAATGTGGACCATATAGTATTGTTACTTCTCGTGTAATGTTGCAGAGTATTGTAAGTATGAAGTTATAAAAGCTTTGAATGGGTTTTTGATGTTATATGTCAAATAGCAAAGAGAGCGGTTGATTGACCTATAAGGATAATACCGCAGTTGACTGTGAGTATGTAAACATCACTTTATTTCTGCGAATGCCAATATTGCACTCATAGTCTTTGGGTGCATCCGTCAATGACGAAGCCAGTGATTTTTTCATCGAGGCATGTCGGTACATCCCCAATAGAGAAGTTAATGTAATGAGATGTAATTGATTTTGATGTTTCAAATTGAGTAGTTCGAATTGAACATGTGAAGGCAGCAACCCATCACTTTTGCACATCTATTATGTAAAACAAATTTCCAATAACTTGTTTTATGTGGCCAAGTAGACAACTCGTGGCTAAAAGAAATTTTATCTCTACAAAATGTACTTATTAGTCCAATAGATTCAAAATTAAGGATGAACCCAAGCCCTAAATTGTCACTCGGATTGGCGGACAAATAGCCATAATCACAATTATCCTTCAAACTCCATCTCTAAAGTTGGAGAACTTGTCGAACAAGCCCAAGCCGGAGCTTTGAAAATCAAAGATGTTATCCGGCAACAACAAAACAAATAGCGAGTAATTGGAGGAGAAGTTGTTGAACGCCGTCTAGTCCCCACAAGCGTATAGCTACATTGTCGTAAACCATGGCCACATTGTACATGCTTGTCATATTCGATGTATGTCTTAATTATTCCTTAGCCATGTCAAGTTTGTTATTCTAGATTTTTACAATTTGCTATCAATCAATTTCGATGAGTTTCTAAGCCTCTGTAGTGAAATCCGTGAAGTCACTTAGGTAGACACAGTGTTGGACTGCTTGATCGTGCGCTAAGGTGTTCATAAACAAGGTCAGTACGTCTAAACTTTGGAAAATAGTTTGCCAAAGCATGTTTGGGATTAAATTCATAGTTACATAGCCAAAGCATGTTATGTTGTTGAATTTGTGCTTAAATCAACATATGTTTAGTCAAGCATGTTTTGATTTAGATTGGAGAAATTTTCATTACACGGTTTTTTATCTATGACATGTTTTACTACAATTACTCACTACGTTTTTAGCTAGTTTATTTAAGGCTAAATGAATGATTAAGATGTCCATTTCCGAAAATGTGCCTTGATGTTGTTGAATGTTGATGAAATTAGGTTGAATATGGCCTATGATGACCGAAATTGGTTGTGTGTCAAAATTGAGTTATGTGTTTATAATATGTACTTAGAAAACACAAATAGCTTTACTAGAAATTTTAAGTCAGTCAAACCTCTAAGTGTTCTTCGATTTTTATGATTTTGTGTGTTCGGATTTTGGAAAAAAATGTTTCATGATAGTGCTAGCCAACATTTTGAGCTTTCCAATTATATCAATTTCATAAAATTTTGAAGTTGTTTGATCGGTATGATGCTTGAATCAGAAAGACACTTGGTTCCATATCTAATCTTCTTTTTTTCTTTTTTGTTTTTGCATCGGCCAATTTTGTTTAAATTTCACAAAGTTTAAGGACTTTGATACAAAAACTTAAAAATTAGAAAGTTGTTCGTTGGGGTCCAAGTGAGTAGAATAGAAAGTTTGAGGACCTAATAGTAAATTTTAGGGGGTCAATTTGGCCAAAAATCGAACAAGGTCATTTTTTGTCTACAAAACTATTTTCAACGAAGTCCTTGGGAAAATCTGCAACTTTTACATAGTTTAAAGGCTTTTTTAGTAAAAATTCCAAACATAGAAGTTGGTTGTAACAGATTGAACTAGCCACTTCCAAAGTCAAATTTCAGGTCAAAACCGAAAGAGAGTCAATTTTCAATGACGTCTGAATCACTCAAATTTGAGTTCATTTGATGGGTTAATTGATCAAAACTTAATCATCAAGCATCTGTATAAAAATAAATAAGTAATCCTTGTGGCTCGCTAATGAAGGTGGCAACCGTGAAGAGCCGATGACGATGGTGAAAGACCGATGTCCATTCCAACCTCATCTTTATAATAATTAGTTTAATATTAGCTAATCGTTTATGGGGTTAGCTTCAACTTAAATTTCAATTCCAAAAGGCTAAAAATCAATTTAGACTTAGCCTCATTTTTTAGATAAATAGCTTAGGCTTAGTTCTCATCAATTGAATAGAATTAGGCTCGCCTTAGCATGGATCACGCTGTCCAAAATAGATAATAAGTCAGGACAAGGTTCCAAGTTGTAACATTGATGTTCAAGATTTTATATTATTGAAAGGATTAATAACCATCGGGAAACTTTTTTCCCAATACCATGCATGTTTGACATCGGGGATTTAAAAATATTTCTGAACAACAATGCGATTCCACAATCCAGCAAGGTATCGCAGCCCATTTCACATGAGGTATTGTGATTCGTCCATTCAAAACACCACGGGACTCGACAGCGATTGCAAAATTTACGATTCGATTCGAGAGGCACCGAGTGGGAGTTGGAAATGATCGTCTCTGTTGTTCACTATAGTACAGATGAGCATGCCATGGTTAGTTCAGGTTCTTACGACTGCTAATCTTGTTGCATAGTGTTTTGAATACAGGTAGTGCATGTGGGTCTTAAGCAGAGGCTGTCATATAGATACTTATGATAGATTGATAGTTAAAAAGCTAAAGGCTACACGGACCTAATTATTGCCTTATGGCTTCGACACCTGAGTTTGCAATTAATTCAATTATACATACACTTTCTTGATTTGTAATTGAATTAAAGCTGAAATGTGGTAGAGTGGTCTTGTGTCGATATGTCGATTGCATCCAAATGAATAATGACCAAGATCTTGCAACAATGAACGAATATAGGCACTTAAGTATTGAGGATTGGCCGAGTCGATACTTGATAGATTATAACTCTCTTTTCCGGATATTTCTTTTGTTAGTGATGTGCATATTACATGTCGTGGGCAGAAGAAATATGTTCATCAATACTCTATCTTCACTAGTGATTGGTGATTTTGGAGTTTTTCTTTCTATGATCCTAATGAAATTTGAAGGCCTAACCTTCATTACGCATGATTGACTAGTTGGTTAATGGCCCTCGATACAAAATAACGAAACGAAGGGTAAATTTCATTACTTTCTTGCTTGCTTTTCAATGTAAAGGAAAAAAAAAAAAAAGTTCCTAATAGGAAAATCTAGGAATATGTCTTAGGTCATTGCTAAAGCCAGAAGAGGAGATCGATAACAAACTTACTACTAGGGGTGTCAAGAACCAAACCAAATCGAAATTTTGTGTGTTTTTTGGTTCGATTTGGTTAACCGAAAAATAACCGTTAACTTTTCGGTTTGGTTAACCGAATTAAATCGGAATTCTTAATTAAAGTGAACAATCTCTTTTCATCATCATCTCTTCTTCATTTAGATCCCAATAAGTAAAACAAAAATCGAAATATCGAAAAACTGTCCCGAATCGCAAAATGCGGTTTGGTTTTATTCGGTTTAGTTTGGTTTTTTTGAAAAATCGAACCGTTTACACCCCTAATCCTTTCCCCCGTGGGGAGAGGAGCAGAGCGGAACAATTGATCTCGCAAAAATTGGTTGCAGAGGCAGGTTAGCTTTTGATATTTGATAATAAGTTGCACAAAAGTTTACAAAATACAGCCATTGAATTACTACGATTTGAATACGCTCATCAGACACCAAGTGACAATCAATCCAATCAATTACTTCACTAAACCATTCAACGACTTTCAAAACCAAGTAGAAAGAACTTTCCAATCAATTACTTCACTAGACCCTTTAATGACTTTCCAAACCAACATCGCTTCTCCCTAACAGGAGAGAAGAGCAGAGTAGAAAAATTGATATTGTAGAAATTGAGAGGCAGGCAGCTTTCGACATTTGATAATAAGTTACGCAATAAGTTACAAGAAACGGCCATTAAATGATGACGATTTGTGTATGCTAATTAGATTCCAAGTGACGATCAATCCAATCAATTACTTCACCAAAACGATCAATGACTTTCCAAACCAAGCAGAAAGGATGGATTTTCTTAAGCATGTGGCATAATGAAAGGGTGCAATTTTGCAGCAGCAATTCAAAAACATCTAACCAAACAGAAACCAGAAACACTCACCAGCAATTTCAACTTGAGAGGAGCGAGGAGTTTCGATTCTCGGGGCGGTGGGTTAAGAACAGAGACCTCGTCAAGACTCGACCGTGTCACGAGACCCCTCTTCGTGCTAAGGGAGCTCAGAGAGAGGTGGCAGCGGGTGCTGTGCCGGCGGTTTAGAGCGGCGTTCAGGAAAGCGTGGGGGACGGAAAGGATGTAGGAGGAAGACAGAGGGGAGAAGAAGGTTGGAAGGATGTATATATGCATGCACAAGCCCAATTGGACACACCAAAAAGGCCACATTCAAGGAGATTAAAACAAGATCAAAAAGGTGCAAAGTATCTACCTTCCATTTCCATTGACTACGACACCATCGGGGCAATCTCCCTTATCCAGAGTGAAAAAATATAAGCAGAGCCCCTCACACGCAATGCCCTCAAACAGAAAGGCTGGCCCAATTTTCAGACGCGCATTCTATGTTCAATCGTCACTAGCCTCCCCAATAGAATTAGACTATTGAGTATGTTTAAAACTCAGCTTTGGGATATCCAACTTAGATCTCGGGATGATTAGCAAGTAGGGGTGTAAACGGTTCGGTATGGTTCGGTTTTTTTGAAAAATCAAACCGTTTACACCCATAATCTTTTCCCCCGTGGGGAGATGAGCAGAGCGGAACAATTGATCTCGCAAAAATTGGTTGCAGAGGCAGGTAGCTTTTGATATTTGATAATAAGTTGCACAAAAGTTTACAAAATACAGCCATTGAATTACTACGATTTGAATACGCTCATCAGACACCAAGTGACAATCAATCCAATCAATTACTTCACTAAACCATTCAACGACTTTCAAAACCAAGCAAAAAGAACTTTCCAATCAATTACTTCACTAGACCCTTTAATGACTTTCCAAACCAACATCGCTTCCCCCTAACAGGAGAGAAGAGCATAGTAGAAAAATTGATCTTGTAGAAATTGAGAGGCAGGCAGCTTTCGACATTTGATAATAAGTTACGCAATAAGTTACAAGAAACGGCCATTAAATGATGACGATTTGTGTATGCTAATCAGATTCTAAGTGACGATCAATCCAATCAATTACTTCACCAAAACGATCAACGACTTTCCAAACCAAGCAGAAAGGATGGATTTTCTTAAGCATGTGGCATAATGAAAGGGTGCAATTTTGCAGCAGCAATTCAAAAACATTCAACCAAACAGAAACCAGAAACACTCACCAGCAATTTCAACTTGAGAGGAGCAAGGAGTTTCGATTCTCGGGGCGGTGGGTCAAGAACAGAGACCTCGTCAAGACTCGACCGTGTCACGAGACACCTCTTCGTGCCAAGGGAGCTCAGAGAGAGGTGGCGGCGGGTGCTTTGTGCCGGCGGTTCGGGCGGCGTTCAGGAAAGCGTGGGGGACGGAAAGGATGCAGGAGGAAGACAGAGGGGAGAAGAAGGTTGGAAGGATGTATATATGCATGCACAAGCCCAATTGGACACACCAAAAAGGCCACATTCAAGGAGATTAAAACAAGATCAAAAAGGTGCAAAGTATCTACCTTCCATTTCCATTGACTATGACACCATCGGGGCAATCTCCCTTATCCAGAGTGAAAAAATATAAGCAGAGCCCCTCACACGCAATGCCTCAAACGAAAGGCTAGCCCAATTTTCGACGCGCATTCTATGTTCAATCGTCACTAGCCTCCCCAATAGAATTAGACTATTGAGTATGTTTAAAACTTAGCTTTGGGATATCCAACTTAGATCTCGGGATGATTAGCAAGTAGGGGTGTAAACGATTCGGTATGGTTCGGATTTTTTTTGAAATCCGAACCGATAAGGGATAATACCGAATTGAACCGAAACCATCCCGAACCGAATTCGTATTCGGTTCAATTTGGTTCGGGATAGTTTTTTGGTTTTTCTATTTTTGCTTTACTTACTATGACCTAAATGAAAAAGAAATGATGATGAAGAGAAATTGTTCACTTTTAATTAAGAATTTTGGTTCGGTACCGAACTGAAAACCGAACCGAACCAAAAATGCACAAAATTTCGATTCGGTTTTCGGTTCGGTTCTTGACACCCCTAGAAAGGATCTGGCGGAAGGCAGACCAATTTCTACGAGGCCAATTATTCTGCTTTGCTCCACTCCTCTAAGAGGATGGGCTACTGGTGTTTTAGTTGGTGTAGATAAGCAGCCATTTCCTCTGCATCGATCTAATTAATGACGCTAGCGGAGTGAAACAAGGGGTCTATTGGATGGTGCGTAAATTAATTGAGTTTGCAAAGTGATTTAGTATTAGTAATCGAGTCGAATTTATTTTGCTACTATTAAAGAACTTGCTAATCTGGTCTGGGATAAGCAGATCATTTCTAGAGAGTCTTTTCTTGCTACATTGTAAAAAATGGTCTTTAACCTGAAAGGGTTTTCTTCTAAGAGTGAATGTAAGGCATGCCAGGAAAATTCTGCGGGAAGCCGAGCAGAGGAGGTGAACCTTGTAGTTATTTGATCATGTTTAAATTTCTGATGATGATTTCTTGACTAAGATTTGCTTTTCACTGTACTTTTTTGTTGTTGTCTGTATTGAGCATCTGAAACTTCCTACTGATGAAAAGAGCAAAGAGGCCAAAGGCAGGAAGACTTCTAAAGGTTGTGCCAAAAGGATGACAGATATATTCAAGGCATGCAAAGGTCAGTGCGGCAATTTTTGCAAACATCGTCACGTAAAAATGTTCCAACATTTTTATAATCAAAAATTTGTGTATGTTGGAAAACCAACAGATGATCATCAAATGATTTTTTTCGACTTTTACTTCTCCCAAGTGGGTGAAGAACTTCATTCTTTACTCAAGTTTTCATCAACCAACATGACTTCTTATCAAGTGGGTCAATATAGTGTGATTCGTCGTTCATAATGATCAGGATATCAATGCAAACGTCAGAATTGAGGTACTCTACAAGCATATAAGTATACGAAACGTAAAAGATGATAAAAACAGGAATTCTATAGTGAACCCATTGCATCCATGTTACTTATTTTCTAGTGCTAATACTTAATAGCCTCTGGCCTTTTTGATATCATGACATTAACCAATTTTTGCTGACATTGTTAATGCACCATATGAAAAATGCTTATTGCAAATGGCAAGAGTTGAATCGATACCCATAGATGCAAGCAAGGTTCAAGTATTAGTGATAGGGGTTGTAGATAAGAAAGAACTCACATCTTATCAACAACACAAGATCAAGAGGAATGTTGAAGTGGTTCCCACAGGAAAAATGAGGTGATGAAGAGATTAACAACATGGTTCAAGTATCAGTGACAGCGATTTGATCTACCATATGCTCTTGACATTTTCAATGACAAGAATCCTAATGCCTGTTCCATCATGTAACATATCAGTGTGCTTGGGAACATGGATTAAGAGAAATTATGTTTGAGAATGCTGTAGATAACCAAGTATAAATCGTACATAGGCCTATAGAGAATGCTGTATAAAGGTCTATAGGGTCAAAGGAGCTTCTCCAAAGTCATTAATGTTGACAAAAAGGTAAATACTTTTCATTTAGAGTGCAAATACCAGTTATAAGAACACTAGAGCCATGCTAGCACATTTCGCCAAATTAGAGAGACTACACATACTGGTTGTCTGCTTTCATTTGCTCCCATCAGGTGGGGTTGAACTTTGCCATATAGGTGGATGATGTGGTGGTGGCCTGATGTTGTGTTTATTCAGATCTCTCTGGTTTGATATTTAATATACAAAAATCATCATGCTTTATTGTACTACCTTAGCTCTTTCATATCATAGAATTTCCTTTTCTTTGTTTTCAATTTTGCATGCTTGCAAAATCATAACATTCCACCAAATTACCAATAGTCGGGTTAGCTCTAAAGACGATCTCATACATTTGCACACACAAGCACACAAGCATGTCCAACTGCCCGCCCAACCGACCATCGAAGAGGAATCCGGCGATGTTAGTCTGACAACTTTCAAACGCGCATTATGTTTTTAGTTGTCACTGGCCTCTCTTAACAAGATTAAAATATAGAGCATGTTTAAAAAACTCAGCTTTAGCAGCCACCGGCGCAGCCCCAACTCGGCCTCGATTCCTCCACCCACCCCTCTCTCTCACCCGAATTCCCAGGACCCATTGCCACCGCCGTCAGGGGTCCCTCCGAGCCCTGCCCGACCTCCTCAATCTTGCTTCCTTTCGGGGGTTCGGGTCTTGGTTTGATTCTTTTGAATTAGCTGGATTTCGAGCTCGGCCCTGCGGGGAAGCTTTGTGCTTTTGTGGGGTTCCATGGGGTCGAAGCCATGGCTTTACTCGGCTCCGACCTACCGGAACTTGGAGACCTACTAGATAGGGGTGTAAATGGTTCGGTTTTTTTGAAAAACCGAACCGAACCGAACCGAAACCGTCCTAAACCGAATACGAATTGAACTGAAAATGCGGTTCAGTTCGGTTCGGAACGGTTTTTCGATTTTTCTATTTTTATTTTACTTATTGAGACCTAAATGTAGAAGAGATGATGATGATGAGAGATTGTTCACTTTTAATTAAGAATTCCGGTTTGGTTTGGTTAACCGAATTGAACCAAAAATCGAATCGAACCGAATAAAAAACGCACAAAATTTCGGTTCTATTTTTTGTTCGGTTTTTGACACCCCTACTACTGGGACACCGACGAGGACACCCCCGGCCCCTGCCTCATCCTCTTCAGCGGCACCACCTCCTCCGCCCCCGGCATTAGTGAGTGCTGCCGGTGTTGCTTCCAGTGTGTTTCCGTGATTTATGTTCACTGTTTTACCTTTGCTCCATTTCTCGATCAGTCTGTTTTGGATCAGTTTGATTGTCTTGCCTTTTCAATTATGTTTCTCCCGCTCTCTAAAATGCTGGTTACTATTGTGCTAGGATGAGCTGGAGTCATGAATTCAGTACATTCTTACGACGTTCTCATCAGGAAATGGACAAGGCAACTGCTTTCCCCGAACTAATAGGCCATTTCCCATGTGGTTTTAGTTTATGTTGTCATGTGCTTCATACGGTTTCTTTCCTAATTGCACTTGAGAGGAGGTGTAAAGTGTTCCATATTGTTTGTTTAGGGATTTATTTGGGTTTTATATGCATGGAGTCTCCACTACCATAATAGCTTTGGATCGAACTTTCTAAAACATATTATTTGGCAAAGTATTCTTCTCAATCATGGACAAGTGTGTTGGGGATGTGCAGCAGAAGTCCGATATCTTTAGACTGGGGAGATTTCTAAGGGGGAAGTCCAAGTCCGAGCCCATCAATATATCAAATTGGACCCATCTCAACTCAAAAGCTTAAGCTAGTAAGTTATGTGCCAACTAGGATAATATTAATTGCTCTACACTACATCAATTCTCCGATGTGGGACTACTTCTCTAATACAACTCACACGTATATCCTAACAATCTCCCTCTCACGTGTGAGCTCTAGTGTTAGGTTTACTCTCCCTTAAATCAGATATCCTTCTAGCCCAGTGTTAGGTCTACTCTCCCTTAAATCAGATATCCTTCTGGCCCACGTTGTTACACCACAACGCCTACTTGCCCGGAAACCGTAACCATCGACTCTGATACCAATTGTTGGGAGCGTGCAGCAGAAGTTCGATATCTTTTACCTGGGAGATCTCTAAGGGGGAAGCCCAAGTCCAAGCCCATCAATATATCCAATTGAACCCATCTCAACTCAAAAGCTTAAACTAGTGAGTTATGGGCCAACTAGGATAATATTAATTGCTCTACACTACATCAATTCTCCGATGTGGGACTACTTCTCTAATACAACTCACACGTATATCCTAACAATCTCCCTCTCACGTGTGAGCTCCAGTGTTAGGTTTACTCTCCCTTAAATAAGATATCATTCTAGCCCAGTGTTAGGTCTACTCTCCCTTAAATCAAATATCCTTCTGGCCCACGTTGTTACACCACAATGCTTACTTGCCCGGGAACCGTAACCATCGGCTCTAATACCAGTTGTTGGGAGTGTGCAGCAAAAGTCCGATATCTTTTGCTGGACAGATCTCTAAGGGGGAAGCCCAAGTCCAAGCCCATCAATATATCCAATTGAACTCATCTCAACTCAAAAGCTTAAATTAGTGAGTTATGGGCCAACTAGGATATATTAATTACTCTACACCACATCAATTCTCCGATGTGGGACAACTTCTCTAACATAACTCACACGTGTATCTTAACAAAGTGGTGTTTGCTCATTTATTATGACTCCTTATATTTTTCTTGCAATACAATGCAATAATTTTTGTTTTCTTCATTTTATTTCTAGAATTTTCAGTTGGTCAAGCCATTATTCTTGCTTTTGGGTCTTTTATTATTTTCAAAGAAGGCATTGTTGGGAGGCTAACAACAACGTTACCATGGGAAATATTCTTTTGTAGGAAAAACAGTTCTTTCGGATGCTTGGTTACTGGATACTGCCCAGAAACCTTATGTTTGGCGCAAGCTCAACCCAGAAGGTGATAGACCTCCTGCAAGAATGTAATTATATGTTATGCAGTTGGGAAAGTCAGTTGCCTCTAATTGCATATTGTTAGTGATGGCGATTAGTAGCTGCGAATGATTTCTGGTGAATTACCACATTGTCAATAATTGTACGTGAACTCTGTTACATTGGAAAAGAAGATGCTATCTATTCATTCTCTCAACATATGAAAAACCAAATTAGACATAACTCTACACAACTTTTGCCGGTATGCAATAGCTAGTGCACGATCAGATGGCATGTTTTTGCTTTGTGGGGAAAAGACTCCTCAGGGGCAGTAAGATCTATTTTCACTAAAGAACTACTTTCAATAGTGTTGCTGACATGTAATTTGGATGGTTTCCTCTTCCACTTGGCTTTGGTTATTGAGCTTTGTTCTTCCTAAGTTTGTTTCTACTTGATCAGTACGTGGATGAAGATATTGAATCACGTGTGAATTTACTTTTTACCTAATCAAAGGAGTGACCTTTGCATCTAGGCAGCCCTTTATAAGGCACTTGGAAATGCCTCATGCTTCCCCTTTAATATTTAGGATTTTGTGTTGGCATTTACAAATTGATACATCCAATACACCCTCTTGTGATTAATTACTGGCTCTCTTCAGGGGCAGTAAGAATTTGATAGTACTTCTAGCATGTAATTTGGATGGTTTACGCTTCCACTTGGCTTTGGTTCTTGAGCTTTTTCCTTCCTAAGATTATTTCCACTTGATTAGTATGTGGATGAAGACGTTGAAACATGCGTGAGTTTAGTTTTTATCTGATCGAAGGAATGACCTTTGTGTTTAGGCAGCTTTTATGAGGCACTTAAAAAATGCCTCATGCTTCCCCTTCAAAATTATGAGATATTGTGTTGGCATTTACAAATTGATACATCCATTGTACCCTCTGTGATGGTTTGTTGGACCGCATACATTGGGCCTCTTCAGAGCAGTAAGATCTGTACTTTCAATGGTATTACTGGCATGTCATTTAGATGGTTTGCTCTTCCACTTGGCTTTGGTTCCTGAGCTTTTTCCTTCCTAAGTTTGTTTCCACTTGATTAGCATGTGGATGAAGATGTTGAGTCATGTGCGAGTTTAGTTTTTTATCTGATCAAAAGAATGATCTTCGCATTTAGGCAGCAATTTATATGGCACTTAGTGATGCCTTATGCTTCCCCTTAAAAAAATTGAGATATTGTGTAGCCATTTACGAATCGATTCATCCAATATGACGTCTGTGATGGTTTGTTGGACCACATATATTGGGCCTTAATTTATAGCTGTTCCTCCTTCAGGCTCAAGAACATTAAAATTTAACTTTCATAATCTGTGGGACTGGGTGTAACTTGTGATTTTCTTAACACAAATGCTCTCCATAACATTATTTTCCTACAGTCGAAATGTTTCATGATGGATCTTTTCGTGTTAATTTCAATGAGGAGAAAAGGACAAATATGGCAACCCCCATAGTACTACACCAAGAGTGTAGTTATACTATGGTATCCAGTTGGATGTTGAGGATGGAGAGTTTTCAAGCATATACCTCTTATTAAGAACTTCACTCTCACCTGCACGTGGTGGTGTGTGGCCCAGAAAGAAAATAAAAATAAAATAGAAATCAAATTATTATTTTTTGGTAAGGATAGAAATCAAATTATTAAGATCTCCTGTGTCTGATAATATACATTTTTGGTGTTTTCGTTCTATATCTCTTAAACTATTAATCTGCCTGGCATTCACAGCCATTGGCCGATGCTTATGGCCTGCTTATGCATTGGAATGGTCAATGGGAGTGGACTCTTGCTCCTGGGGTATCTCCTTCGCCAAGGTACCATCCTGCGGTAAGTATATGCTTTTTCTTGGTCCCACTTTACTTAGTGAACTTGAGCAGCAGTCGCGCAGTCTTTGTGAGGACTGAATGGATATGCATATTCCAGCTCCTTACTGATGAACCAAAATTTTATGTGGTTGTAGGTCTTCGTTGATGCTCGGTTGCATGTCACAGGAGGTGCCCTCAAAGGAGGATGTGCAGTGGAAGGTGAAGCAGCTATAGCAGGTAATCTTTTCAATCTATGATGTATATGCAAACTACTTTTGGCATAATCCTAATCATCTTATTTTCCAGTATCATTGTTTTATTATGCAAATATCTGTTTTTACAACCTTTGTTATGTTTTGATAGTTTTGGACTGCTGGAATTTGGCTGGACAAAAATGGACTTGTAACTTCATCCTGCACTAGTAAGGATCACTCTCAGTATGATCCTGCATTGGAGCTTATGCGCCGTTGCCGCCATGCAGCCACGGCAGTTGGTCTTTGCATATATGTCTACGGTGGTCTTAGAGGAGGTAAAGAGATTAATTTGGAAAGGATCAAGCAAGGGATCTTATATTTTACCTAGTAGTTTCAATGACATAGTAATTGGATCATTAATGGTTTTTTAGTACAATGACGTGAACAATAAGAAAAGCAGTAATAAAATGGGTCCAAATGTAGCATGATTTGAATTGTGGACTCTGCACTTGTGGTTTGTCCTTTTGAAAATTTGAACATTTAAAAGGAAATCAAGAAGACAACTATTTTTGGGACTCTAGTTATCTAATGTAATAGACAAAGTAAAGTGTATGACCTATGTACCTTTCTTCACTTGCTTAGTGGAGTTCATCAGAATTATTTTACCAACAAGATATGAAGTACACATTCTTTATTAAAGAACGATACATATTATGAGCGATTGATGATAAAGTTAGGCACTATTGATTAAGTGTTCGCAGGAGAACTTGTGCAACTTGTAGACCCTAGGGAACCAGCATAGTCAGGAAGGTTCCAGGGTGGGTGTTAGAGCTTGTGACGTAGGTTCTCAAGTTCCAAAAATTCGAGATCAGTGAATACAAGGGAGGTTCTAGGGTTTGGGTCATACATTCCTGTATCCACCTTGCACCCTCCATCTTGTACCCATAGATTAGTGCTGAATTAAATAAGTTTGCTTTTAAAAGGAAATCAAGAAGACACCTGATTCCCCAGTAGAAGAGATTTCAAAACCATCCCAAACCTCGTCTCTTTTTTTCTTTTTTTTCTTTTCTGGATTATTATAAGATGATTTTTTCAACTTTTCATATATAGAAATAATATATGGAATCCACACGCCGAGCCTAAAATTTAAATTTTTCGCCAAAATGCCCAATTTGCCGGAAAACTCCAGAGACCACGCACGCACGGCGCATATCTTCGTCTTGTGTGACTGGACCATGGACATTCGGTCAGATCCCAGAGGCTAAATGTGGACGCATCTCCGCTAAACTTTACGAAAAGAATAGACATGTGGGTCGATCCCAACAAAGAAGACCCGACCCAGGAGCAATTATAGACGACTCTCTCCTTCCAAGCAGCAACCCTCGCTGGTCAGAGAAGACCACCACAGCAACAACTGTGGAGACTCTGCTAACCGATGCTTGCTTATGCGGACTTAAAGCGTACCTTGTGTCTGGTGAAGATGTTCTTAGAACAATCAATTTAGAATCATTTATCTACTCTATGTAGGAGCCTTCTCTTCTGTATAAACTTTAACTTTATGGATGATCTCATGAGCAAATTCTACGTGCTTGTGACCTGCTTAATCTACTTTTAGAAACTGATTAAGACGGGCCTTCTGTCACGTCTTACTAAAGCTCATTTGTTATTGACAAATTCGACTCTTAATAGCTTTTACCAAGTAGATGTGCTTTTGACCTGCCGACTACATGGGTACCTTGTGTAATTGATAATTGATGCTGTGCTTTTGTTTGTTAATGCAGTTGATTAGTGCATAAGTGTTGAACTCTATCTTGCAGATGCAACTAGTCATTTGCCGGATGTTTCCATTTGGCATCCGGCAGGGGGCTTTATCATACCTGCTGGGCACCAACTTTTTGGGTTTTCTACATCGTAAGGTGCTGTCTTTTGTGCTGAGAAGATTGGGGCTTGACATCCAAATGCGTGCAGCGATGTTCACTCGTGGGCTCTTGGGAAATTTATCACCTTTTGTAGTACTTCCACAGGTAATTTCTTTAACTTTTAAATTTTCTGGTACATATAAGCTCTGCCAATCTAAAACCTCATGTGTAGTACGAGTAGCAAGTTAAGTCTCTTCGTCAATTTGTAATTTCCCAGCGATGTGCTAAGCAATTAAACTGATTCCTTAATTTCTCTGTGTAATAAAATTCTGGCAGAATTGACCAAATGTCATTCTTTATTTCGTCTCCCACACTTTTACGCTTGCGATTGCAATCTTTGACAAAAATGTGATGCATTTAGCGCACGTTGTGGGGACTGGAGTCATTGACTTTTAGAGTTTGAGATGTCCTGTAATTATCCCTGTAGCATTGCCATCTGATATTGCATATACGTGTTGACTGCAGATCCCCCTTGACAACCTCTATCATGGTCTTGCGGGCCTTATCTCCTTGTCTTACTAAGGCCCGAAGAAATCCCCAACCAAAGGATGCTGCAAGATGTATACATAAGCAGATTCCTGTTTGGGTGGCATGTTTATGCAAAAAGCATCTCTCCTTTTTGTCATTGTCCCAGCGCTCACTGCAGTGCAAAGTCTGGGAGACGCAAAGCATTATTGCTGGCTATCAATAGGTATGCTCTTCAGGATACTTTTGCATTGCCTAATCAAATTATTCAGCTTATGTCCAGTCATGTATATTCTCCTATGTTTATTGCTTAGTGTGCTCGTCGGTGGTCGCTATTATAGATTTATTTGGCTTGATGAGTTAATATTCAGCTTTCAGTTTTGTGTGCGCGCGTGCATGCTTGTGCTTGGACGCCCTTGTGTTTGAGGAAGGAAGGATAAGTCTAGACTTTGTCAAAACCCCGTCTGTGGATGTCTTATTGCCCATCTGCATGGTGTAAAACAAGTTCTCAATCAACTTTAGGTTTATGGAGCCAGATATATCGGGTGTTCATATTCCACATTCTGGCCATTTAATTTCTTATTCTCTCTTGAAGAACAATTTAAAATGAGGAGCAATGAGAGAAGTTTCTGGCTGATATCTGAGGTTCTCTTTAGTATCCTTATATTGTGCATAATACTCGATACATGTATATGTATACTTTTTAATGTGCATATTTGAGGATTCAAAGCCGGATACTATACATATCATTGCAAGAAAACTTGTTAGAACACGAACCAAACCGTTGGACAGTGAATCCATGTATTGTGATACATATTTATTTTTGTTTCCCTCCATTTTTTTTTTTGATATCCAGGATTCGGTCTGGCTCAACTTTAAGGGAGCATACGGCCTCCGCGGGCCCGATAGGCCCAACGACGACAACCAACTATACCTGGAGAGGAGCTAGCCTAGGAACCCACCACCAGGGCCCCCACTTAAATAGCTAGCAATTGGGTGATTCAAATCCAAGACCTTGTGCTGGAGGTCCCAAGCGCAAACCACAACAGTTGCCTGCTGGTGGGTTGTTTCCCTCCATTTTTAGTATCTAGAAGCTCAGACAATGTGGATAGTTAAGCTAGATGGGCCAATTTTATGTCAATCTCAAATCAATCATGCTCATGCAATGTTTTTATCGCTTTCCACCTACTGAAATCTGTTAGTCATGGCATTGTACTGTCCGCTTGAGATATTGTTTTGTGTTCAAGTTTGCAAGGCCTTAAATGTCCAATTTCTTAAACTTTTGCATCAATTGCGCGTAACCCTTTGTTCCAGGATTCATATACTTTTGATGTCTACAGAGGATAGAGCTATGTGATGTATTTTATTAATTAACCAACCTCTCAAATGCTGTGTCCTAACATTCTTGTGGCTTTACCGTGCACTATCCTGCTACTCGCTCTTCCCACTTCCATATAAAGTTGTGCATTACATGTCAATGTTCCTCGGTTCTGTGCGCTATTGGATGGAAGTGCAAAAGGGAAAGGAACTGCTCCCGAGTCAGGAAAAGGAGATCAATCCAGACAGGAGAAGCTCAGGTCTGGCCGAGAAAGGAGGGTTTCCATTGGTTGGAACACAAAGGTTTATTTGTTCGCTATTTTACTCGTCGAGTTATGGGGTCAGTTCTTGCATCCTTACATTATCGGCAGTGAGCTTCCTTTTGTGCCCCTGATGATGACATCCGTTATTGTGCATTGGGCTTCATTTACTCATGCATTTGGCAAGTGCTATTGATTATTAGTCATTCTAGTTGATAGCATGAAATCTTCCAAATTTTGTGTGTTTTTGTTTTGTGAGGAACTCTTTGCTGTATCAATCTTATAATGCGACTTCCAATTAAATGAAAATGGAAAAGTAGTTTTACCACATCATTAATGCATTGAACTGGAATCCTGCAAGGGATGAATCAGCAAAAAACCAACACTTTGATTGGTAGTTTTGTCGGCTGTTTGGAAAATCAACAACTTCTCTATAAAGTTGCTTGCGAATCTAGTGAATGTGACATGATGTTGCTATGCTTGTATGGATCGAATTACAGTTGTAGGCAATGTGCATTTATGGAGGGAAAATGCTGGATATCATAGTTTCAGCATTTGTTAGAGGTACATGCCGGAGTTCGCGGGTCATGACTCATTACATCTAGGCACTTCTAATCTTTTATTGCCACATTCCCATTGCAGTTATCTTTTCTCCGCACTCCACTGCCGTTTTCTTTTTTCTTGGAGTACCATTGCTACTTGAGGATATTGAGCTTCTATGTTCTAATAGTAGACATGATTTATCGCAAGTTTTTACATTTTTGACCATCAGAGATGGTGCGTTGTCCCGGTTTCACTTGATTGGATACACATTTTAACTGCTGATTATGTAGCGTAAGGTTCCTGAAGCAGTGTGCATAGAAAAATCCAATGGGCATTAGCTGTCGTCTATAGTTTCGTAGGCTACCTAATCATTATTGAGAAATGCTTGTCTCTCATCAGTGAATATCTCTTTTAATCTTCATTACTGTGTAGTAACGGGTAGATCCCACCACTTGTTTTCGGGATTTTATTGTACAGCTAGCATGACAAAGCCATAATGTTCGAGCACTATCGCTAGAAGAAAGCCAAGGCTAAGAGTCAGCCATGTAAGTTCAAGGTACCCAGTTTTGTGATATCCAGCAGCGTATAAATCTAACTTTTCCTTCTTTTTGTCTATGAGCCTCTCTTCAATTCTGGGTGCCCATGGTTATTTTTCTTCTGCCGATCGAAGCGCCTCTTGGATATTGTAACTGGCATTGAATGTTTCTGTTGTTGCAATGGAATGAGTACCATGGACAAGGAGCCCCGGGACTCGTACTATTTCGACTGGCCAGTTGTTATTTCCCATAGGATTTTGTCAATGTATGCGTTTGTCTTTGGATGCCGACCTTACTCTAATGACTTGTGTTTGTACAAGAGTTCAATTTTATTTCTCACGGCTCTCTTCCTCTTACCTTGTCTAATCCTGGTTCGTATGTTTTGTCAGCAGAAACAAGACGGGCGAGTCATTTTTGTTTTGGCTAATCCCGTGGTAGAGTAATCTTATTCCTTGACAAACGCTTGGGCGAGCACTAGGTTTGGGCATTTCATTTGGTCAGTGGAACACTTGTCCATTTTGTGTTAATGAAAAATATGAGCATCCGCGTGCAATTGAAAATGCTCACTAGGGCGGTGTAGTTTGGGCTTTTTCTTGGCCAATAGGGGCCACATTACTTGACCGTAATCGCACGTACTCATTTCATTCTCTTCGCATCGACAATGGGTCCGAGGGTTCTTTTCTTGCTCTCTATCAAAACAATAATGCCTGGCCCTTGAATTTTCTTATTTTTTCTTTCTTTCTAAACTCCCCTGTGTACTCTTTTATTTGGTGCAAGAAAGAGCACGTGAGGCAACCGTGCTTCCTATTCTGATGTGATTTCGGGATTATTCGAAACGATGTAGTTAGAGCAAATCGGCTAATCATAAAAATTAATAAATTTGAATGCGAAAAGAATCAAGCCTATATATCCAAAACGATTCACTAATCGAGCAAGAGTAACTTGACCTATTTGTTATTTGAAAGTAGCCTATCCATTCTGTCGTGCCATAAATTGATGATATGTGTTGTGAGTATGAATGCTAGGGGAGGGGTTAGCACCATGTGATGCTTGCAATTGTGGAAAGAACAAAGTAGGAATTTTCCTTTTTCATCATATCTTTCAAATTTTTACCACGAGTTCCTTTTTTTTATGTATATCATTGCTAGGTGCGATTTTCACGGATCAAATTAATTCCGTTGAATCGAAACATTTGTCAGGATATGTTTTCTGTAAAGGAAAAAAAACGTGGATAAATTAAAACAATTTGGGCCCGATCCATTTTCTCTTCTCATTTTTCCCGGCCCGGCCCGTCCCGCACGCCCATGTTCTTCCTCCTTCCTCCCTCACGCGACTCGCGCGCTTCTCTGAGACGTACGGGAGCAGCAGAGAGGAAAAAGCATGCTGGCAGTGGCACAATGCCCATTGCCTTAAGAGGAAGGGAGTGAGAAGGGCTCGTTTCGGGGGTCCTTAGCAGAGCAGAGAGAACCGAGGGAGAGAATAGAGGCTCGTTCTTGGAGAGGGAGAGAGCGAGACAGAGAGAGACAGAGAAAGAGAGGCGTCTGTGTTCTGGAGATCATCGGCGGTGGGGAACATCTTCAGGCGGTCGCAAATGTGATACCATTAGAGAGAGCTTGAGGCCAAGTAAGTGCTTTTGTATTTGCGCCCATGGAATGCAGTTCGACTATCATAAAATGCTAACATTTTTCTATGCTTTTCACAGTTTTTTCTCCCCCCACAGATTTACAAGGACAAGAAACACCCAAAAAAGAAAGAAGGCGAGGGCAGGAGGAGGGAAGGAGCCATCCGCGGGCTTCGAGGAGAGCAGATCGTCGGTGGGTGAAGGCAAGTTCGCTGTTCTGGGTCGCTTCGTGTGTGTGTTGGCATTTACTTTTTGACTCTAATTTGGGAAGGTGGCTTGTGGACTAAGCAAAGCTAGGCGACTTTCTGCCATTTGAGATTCTTGCAGTTAATTTTCCCGCGCGGTTAACGTTCAGATGTTTTGCATTCGCGTTGGATAGCATGTTCAGGGGGTTTTGCGTATTTAGGCATTTACTTAATGACTGTAATTTGGGAAGGCGGAACTCTTGCAGGCGCACAGAGACAGAGACAGAGAATGAGGAGGGGGGAGTGTGTGTGAGAGTGGTTTGGGAAGGGAAATGCAGATGATTTTTCTTTTTTTTCGGTCGTTTCTTGTCCTCATAATGCATATTAGAATATGTTCTGCCCTTTACATTCCGACTCTACCATCCTCATCTAGTTAATTCTTGCCCTCCTGCTAATTGGAATTGCTAAAATGGATGAATGCTTGTGAGATCTTTGTACTTGTTGATTTACAAAATTTGGGATATGCTGAGTATGCTGATTTATAATGTGTTGATTTACCATCCTCATCTAGTACTTTGGGGTATGCTGAGTATGTTCCTAATGATGCCCATCCATGTTGCTTCTTTCTCCCCATTCTTGTGATCAACGACTCCTCATCATCACCTGCTTGAAGTCCCTATATGAAGTAAATGCATGAGTAGAAGAAGTTAAATAATTCCACGTTATGGCTCCATTAAACTCAAAGCATATATCAATATACTTCCTTGATAAACCCATGCGCATCATTTAGATATTGATGATAATTATAAGGACACGGAGTTTTTTGTTCTATATCTAATGTGGATTAGTATATGAAAACTTCTAGGAATTTAGCTCTTCCATAGATTTCCTTTTGTAAGGACTCGTGTAAATGTAATCTCAGTGTATGAGTAGAGCATTTTATTTGTATACTACAACTTAATGAGGTATGGTGGTTCTTTGTCTAAGGACAGCAAACTCTGCCTAAGACGCAAATTATAGGACAAGGAAAAGTTAAGGAGGAAGGGATAACATTAAGGCCTAGAAGGAAGAGAGGGTGGTGGGGGCATCTACATTAACATTTATCACTATCTTCTCTTGTGTGTGATTTAACTTCAATTATCATTTTATTATATCTAACTAGTAAATCCATGCGATTTCCTGTTTCACTTTGTTGAGTATTTTTTAGTAGTATGTCATTCTACATTTTGGTACATGATGTTGATATCAATAACTTGCTTGCTGGTAAATTTTAGGCATCACCTCTCTTCATTTTTTACTTTAAAATATCTATTAAATACGTGAGATCACTTGATTGACAAATAAAAAATGTTTGAACAGCATCATAATTAACGTGATCAATACAGTGAGGATACACCTTTGAGCTTTATTGTAATATTTATTCCAATTGCCAGTAGCTCTTTCTTAACATTGAGAAAAAAAAAAATGTCCAGCATGTCGGATTCAGTCGGGATCGAGAGTTCTTCCCATCATGTGGTAGACATCCAAATGGCCAGGGATAGTAGCGCAGGATCAGCAAGATCATCCGATGGGCTAGAGATAAGTCGTTGCATCTTTAGAGCGCCCCCAGCCCTCTTGAAGACCAATCAGATGGCGTACCAGCCCAACACGGTCCCCATCGGCCCCTACCATTATGGAAAGCCACAATTCCAAAATATCCAAGAGCACAAGGGGCGATTCTCAATCGAGCTACTCAACCGAACAAACCAGAGAAGGGACAAGTTAAGGCATTTCGCCGAGGCTTTAAAACCGATGGAGGAGAAGATAAGAATGTGTTATTCTGAGCACTTACCTTTCAACAGCGATGAGCTCGTCGAGATGATGGTTGTTGATGGTTGCTTCATCATCGAGCTATTCTGCAAGTTCAGCCATGGAACGGTAGGCCGCACCAATCCAGGCAATGACCCCTTACTGAGCGAGCCATGGGTGTTGTCTTCCCTTATACGGGATCTCATCAAACTCGAAAACCAAATTCCTTAGTTCGTTCTTAAGTTTCTATTTGATGAGACACTGGGTTGTTCGAGTGGGAGCCATCCTTCTCTGTCCGATCTAGCCTCGACTTTTTACAACTTCATGCTCCAAAAACCAGAAGATGTCTTGATGAATTATTCTGGTTACGAAGGAGAACATTTGCTGAATTTCATCCGCATGGCCAACATAATGGATTCTCCAGAAATACAACGAAGACCAGATAAATTCCATCGCCTGATCTGGCCCGCAACTAAGCTGTACCGAGCAGGCATCAACTTCAAGGCAACCTTTACTGAAAGCTTCATGGACATAAAATTCACGAACGGCATCTTGGAAATTCCGGTGATAAGATATGATTCACTCTTCGGTACAATGTTGCTGAACTTTGTGGCATTTGAGCAGTGCCACTGGGGATCCTCCAAGCATGCCTCAGCTTATGCACTTTTCATGAGTTGCCTTCTTGAGACACCAGCAGATGCAAATTTCCTTGGCGACTGCAGCATTATTGAAAATTATTTTGGGACAGATGAGCAAATTGCACATTATTTCAGCAACATCGCACAAGAGGTAGTGTTCGACTTCTACAATAACTACTTGAGCAAGGTGTTCCAGGAAGTGAACAAGTATACCAGAAATGGGCGACTGCACTGGTCCAGCATCAAGAATGCCTACTTCAGTAAACGATGGTCTATGATATCTGCAATTGCATCGTTCCTACTTCTTGCTTTAACGATAATTCAGACTTTCTTTGCTGCATATGCTTATTATAAAGCTCCTTCCAATTCCAATCCATAGTAAGATCTTCATCTACTGATTCCAACAACACAAAAAGATTAAATTTCTCGAGGAAGTGTTAAGTTCTCAGTAGGTAATGTCCACCTATTGTCTTTGAGTGCAGGCCTGAGCTCCTTGCTGCACAACTGATCGTACTCCAGAGTTAGCCAGGCAGGAAAGACCATCCCCATTCCAAAGCCATGACTCCTGCTGATTTCTCTGGACCATTTTCAATGTGAACGTCTTTAGTGCCTGATGAGCAGAGCTGAAAGCTGGTAAGAAATTTGGAGAGTCCATGTTTTAATGTGAATTGCAAAATGGCTCATGCCATGAAAGGATGGGTATTGTTTGGTGGGTGTTATACCGTTTATTTAGCCAAAGCAAACAGCTTTTTCTTTTTTCTTTTTTTTAAGAACTTGAGCCTAGGCCTTTAGTAGTAGCCTCACCTTAGTGGTAATATGGGATCTTACAATTGTTATTATTTTGTTCTAGTGCAAAGCAAGCGGGTTAGTCGCTGAGTATGTGCATGGCTCGGTGGGACTATGAGCCTGTTGAGATTAAGGAAATTTACTGACTCAGCCGATTAGCAGCAAACATTTTGTGGCAAACAATTATTTTACCTTTGTTTCCAGTGGCAATGTACTTTGCTAACTCCTCCACCTCCATCCCTTGAAAAAATTTGGAATTTCTTTCTTTTCTTCTTGGCGCTGGAGCCGGGGCATTCCCTTTTCCAGTTTTACTGGTTAGTTGCTGCCAAAACAAGAAGGAAAATATCCGTGAATTAAAAGGTTGTTCCTCATGTAACTTAATGAAGAGATCTTCCTTCATGTGCACATCTCATTTCTTTCCTTGTCCTGTGATTCTCATTAAGTTTGATGTGTGATCAGGTGGAATTTAGCTTAATTGCCTAGTTTTTATTGAATTCCCAACGAATATGAGAGCAAAAGCAGAAAATTTTTGCCTCATCTGCTTGTCTGTCACCACTGTGGACGAGAGCACTCTCATCCACGTTGAAATAAAACTTTATGTAACGAATGACCATGTATATGCATTACAAGAAAATCCAACAACGTCAAAAAGTATTACCAATAATGAATGTACAAAGACGTCAAAATGCATGAAGTTTGGCGACAATAAGAGATAAGGAAGAAAACAAGAAGAAGAGGAAGAGTTTGAGACGAGAAGATTTTGTTATGCACCAGATTAGCCTCGGCAAGAGAGTTGGAGGAGATGGCAGACATCAACCTATGTAGCCAGTTCGCGAGAGTAAATTTAAGTTATCTGTGAGTTCTTTCGTCGTCAATGCTAAACATATATGGACCGGAAACACAACAGGGGAGTGTATACGGTTAGACATGGTACACCAAACTCCGTCCATGGCTCCCCAACCCATAATGGGGTCCAAACCGAATTTATTATCTTCAGACATAATTCATACATAAGACACCGGATTCCCTAGTAGAAGATATTTCAAAACCATCCCAAACCTCGTCTCTTTTTTTCTTTTTTTTCTTTTCTGGATTATTATACAATGATTTTTTCAACTTTTCATATATAGAAATAATATATATGGATTCCACACACCGAGCCTAAAATTTAATTTTTTCGGCCAAAATGCTCAATCCACAATGGAAAATTTAGGTCATAAGTAAGGCGCTACCTGACCCGCTCTACCCCATTTGCCGGAAAACTCCAGAGACCACGCACGCACGGCGCATATCTTCGTCTTGTGCGACTGGACCATGGACATTCGGTCAGATCCGAGAGGCTAAATGTGGACGCATCTCCGCTAAGCTTAACGAGAAGAATAGACATGTGGGTCGATTCCAACAAAGAAGACCCGACCCAGGAGCAATTGTAGACGACTCTCTCCTTCCAAGCAGCAACCACCGCTGGTCGGAGAAGACCACCACAGCAACAACTGTGGGGGGACCAATCTTTGGCTCGAAGTCGAAGCAGAGGGATCGGCGGCCGGAGCGTGTCGAGATCGCGGGGAAGGGAAGCGCCGCTCTCTGGCTGCGGGGTGCGCACGTGAGGGAGTGCTCCGTCTGTCAGTCAAGATGAATCTAACTGTTAGATTCGCTGCCCAACAACCGAAGTTTGAGCCCATGGACTCTGAGATTGTCTTTTTGAGGAATGCAAGTAATGAGTTGGAATGTCGCAATTCAAGTTCGCCCGCTGTCTTCATGGAATTCGATCTATGAAATCGAGGGCCGTTTTATATGTACAACTTAATTATGCAGGCCTTGTTTTTTGACACTACCCTTCGAAAACCGTTCTTTATTTTTCTTAAAGAACTTGCTTACGGGGTCATCTATGGAGGTTCTCTCTATAAAGAATAGTAACTTTCGACCACTTAACAAAACTGATATTTATTTAAATAGACTCGTCAAGTCAATGAATATGCTTTATTAGGATCTCATATCTTCATTCTAAGAAATCATTTAGTTGACGAAGTGAATAGTGGCATTGCTGCTTAAATCATGATCTGGGCCTAATGTTGGGAAAATGCTTATCAGCTGTAATTGCATAGATAGATCGTTATTAGATTTATAGTAGAAATCGTGAGTTATCTTTGTAGATCAAGAAGGAAATGGAATATGCTAAATAAATATGTAAAGAGGCATAAATATTAATTCAACTTTTCAATCTAATTTTTTGATAGACTCACCGGTTAGGAGAAGAACTCATCAATCTAATTTTTCGTAGCAAAATTGAATTTACTTTTTCTCCCGTGTCATCAATTTTGATTATGCATGATTGTTCCTAGGTCGAACTTACGTCAAAGTCAATATCTAAAAAGGAAACTCCATAGTTTCTTGCAAGACCCATCCGTGTTTTCCTTCCAAATGAGAACACTATTGCGCACAGCACCCCTGCCCAAGTAATACCTAGGGCTGTGGATGGGTTGGGTTGAAAATAATTTGATAAATGACTCATTTACATGAAATACAAACTTAATGACCCATATCCAATCCATACATGATCAATATTGCTAAAATATATTCATATTTAATATAATTTATGAAAACCCATACCCACATATTTAACTCACTTTAAGTTCTTTATGCGCATATGTTACCTAGATAAAAAATTTCATATTAAATTAAAAAAAAGTAAACACAGTAAAGATTTTACTGACCCATTTCGTGTTAGTAAAACCCAATGGCTAAAAAAGCAATACGCAGCCCAATAAAAATGAGTTAAAATATAAGTACGGGTTACTTTAATTAGGCTATGTTTTTTTAATCCTTTAGTTGGGCCACTATCAACCCAATGGAAAAATGCGTCCACTCCCTTCTTTGTTCAAATCCCAACTCCAAAACCAGACCAAATAAGATTTCGTTGCTTGCAAGAAGATACATCAAGAAAACAACTGTGCTTAAATTTCCCAGTCGAACGAGTACAAAGAGAAGAGCATGTTAGGTAAAGATTCCATCCATACGAGGGCGGCCCCTTTCGCTATCGGCGTGGTGATGGATGGAGCACGAATTCAGGACAAAGGGGCAAAACAAAAACCACGACATTAACTATATTAGCAACCGAAGATCACCAAATTTCCTTGTCTCCGGTTGGAAGACACTAGACAGTTACTTTCTCCGTCTCCTTCTGTTTACTTGCTCCAGAAAGAAGTCGCACTAAGTTGGTCCCGACCTCATCGGTTAGCTATAGACGAACAGAAACATTTCCTGCTAGTTACAAAACAGAAAACAAGAGACAAATGTCCAACATGTCGGATTCGGTCGGATCGATAGTTCTTCCCATCATATGATAGATATCCAAATGAATGAGTTACTGCTTATAAATGAGACTAGAAGGTTGGTAACGTGAACTCATTCATAAATTGAACAAAAGAGGCAACAAAAATGTGATAATAGAGTGTAAGGAAAACAAGTTACCTAAAACACAAACCCATAAAACAAAGTATACTCTTTTTATTCTCATTTTTTGGGTTCTTTGTGGGGGTGAGCATAGTAGCTCACCCAAACCAAGACCGGACCAAATAGGATTGGACCGGCCAGTTTGCTTCAACTTTCAGAGGTATCAATCCGGTTCCAGTTCCATAACAATGGAACTGGTGATTTTCCGTCCGATTTTCGGTTTCGGAGGGAAACGGGACCGACTCTTTTTTTTTCTAAATATATTTTTAATTTTTTTTAAAATAGCAATAAATCCTCCAATAGACTATTTTATTTCTTAAACCCATATATATAAACTTAAAACACAAGTAGAGTTTAACTTTTTAGCGCGTGGGACAATATATGCGATTGGTTTTATTGGGACCGCCCGAAAATCAAACCAGATCGATCGGTCCGGAGCACAGCCACTCTTTAGTGAAAAAAAATGGTCAATTTCATCAAATCGGACTACCTAGTTCCCAATCCTATGACCAAAAGATCCGGCCCTCAATTCTCAAAATTGGGAACCGGAACCGATTACAAACACCCCCCCACCCCCGGTCTTTGCAAGTGAATTATGTTCATAGTTAGGGCCATGGTCCTCTCAATGATTGACGATTGACTTTGCTAATCGGGTTTGTGTACTGAAGGAAGTGACAGTGATTGGTCGAGAAGAGCCGCAAGATTAATCTACCCGTGCATTACACGTGTTTTGCACTTGTTATAATTTTATTTATTATTTTAATGAAATTTAACTTAAAAGGATTATCCTAAGACATACGTTATTATATTGATTTTCCCGCTATTGATTCTTTTTTTCATGTAGTAAAGTGCAGAGAAAAAAAGTACCAGGAAAATGGCCTAGCCTCCGACAATGTGTTTCAACCAATAAGCGGGTTATCTCGCGCAAATTTTGAATCACCATGTGTCAAACCTTACATAATTGCTTTATGCTTCTCTCTGGCCAAACACTAACTGATCGTAGGAGAAAAAGGCCTTGTATCTCTCTGTACTGGGGATGCATGAAATCACCGATGATCTATCGAGCATGGAGTGATGCTGCTTAGAATTAGTATGGTCATCCTTACATTAAGATATGAGTCAATCCATGATATATCAATAGACTCATGGATGTATTAGGACAATTTCATGGAAATGCAAGGGAGGAAGAAGAGAATTAGAGGATTGGGACCGTGTTATGTGGCGGATAAACCCTCAACCATCGGATTTCTAATGGCATAGGGATCGGAACCTATACTAAGTATAGAACTTAACAAGCATGTCTGACATTTAAAGGCTGGAGAAAGCATTCTACCCTAAATTTGGGGTACCACTAGATTACTTTTCATTTTTAACGAAGGGTACCTGAGCTTTCTGGTTTTACCAATTGTTATCCCAAGCATCAAATCAAAAGAAATGAGAAAACATAGTAGATAACAATATCTTTTTCCACTTAGATGTCATTCCTTTCCATCGTTGCAAGAAGACAATACATAATTATACAGCTTGCAAAAGAACACTTGTTCAAACCCAATTATCTGTACAGCGCGCCTTTGTACAATGCTACACGCAGGGAAAGCAGACCCAACTCCTCCTAGCAAGAGCTTTTTAACTCATCCCCTACCCCAAAGCAACCGCCCTTCATAAATTCAAGAATTTCATCTGCACAAAATGTACATAACAAAGATTTTCACTGTCATTTCGAACCAATTATCTTGTCCTTTTTTCCTTCATTTTATCTGTTGGGGTTGGGGAGCAAGAGACAAACTGTGGCAGAATGCTTAAGCCACCAAGGTGGACTCTTTGAGCAGTAGGATCAGAATAGATGCTGCTTGATCTAAAGTAAGTCCTCAACGAGATATTCCACTCCTCCCTGACTCACTGAATTCGGGTGGAATCATAGGAAAGTGAAGTCAACCTGCAGAAACAAAGGATTGATTGCTGATTGAGTTAAAGCATATTCAAAGAATCGAGTCATGTAGAGACTTCCACAAAGACAATGAACTTACCATCTTCAGAAAAGGAAAATACACCACCAAGCATTTCATCCTCTTCTCCATCCGCAAGTTTGTCCTTCTCATGGTGGCTGCTGCTGTCAACATCATCAGATACAACTTCAGTTAACCCGTGGCATCCATCAAGCTCTAAAGCCTCACAATATCCCTCTTTAAATAGCTGCCCAAGCTCTACGTGATCATTGGTCGTTGCCGGTACAACTGCCTCCTTAAGGATGTCATTAGCCAAACCCAAACTAGCAGTGGTTGGTGCAGAAACCTCGCTTACAATTACAGTGTTTGAACTTGAAGAGGCAGGACCATCTGAAGTTCTCTCCATGGAAGGAAGATTATTCTTGAAAAAGGGTTCAAGATATGCACCATACTCATTCATGTGTTCCTTGGATCTTTTTACATTTTCGGCTGCAAGAAGTACTGCAGAGGACTGTTTAAGCATGGAAGGCTCAACAAAGCAGTTTTCCCTTCTTTCTGGGTAAAACTCATCCATCGACTGACAAGATGATAAATAATGCTTCTCAGTATTTGCTTGATCTAAATCAGGTAAATTTTCAATCCTCCTTGATGAACCTGAGAATATATGAATGAGATCGGGTAAGTTCAATCAGTACAGAACTCTCCAGAGGTTGTAATGGACTGAGAAGCACATGAGAGACTGCTGGATCTACGAGAGACGCATGTAGACAAGAGTAGTACCATGACATTGTTTTTAAACTGCAAAAACAATCAAGATCTATAACACTTTCAAATTCTTACCACCATCTGAACTTTCTGTAGAACTAAGAGATGCTGGCTTTGAGTGGCATATAACAGTCTCTTCAGCAGGCTTCAGTTTGACTTGGTGCAGATCAGAAGATGCAAAACTAGAATATCTTCCCATAGTGGAAGCTCTGTAGGAAACAGTAAAACAAATGAGCAAAAAAAACACCTCCAATAAATAAAAGAAGTTCCTTTGCAGATGCACGCAAGCGAGAGCGAGACAGAGAGAGAGAGAATCTTAATAAATAAAAAAATCCACTATGTTGCATCTAGACAATAAAATGAGCAACAACGGGGCATTTAAAATCGGTGGCTGCATTTCCAGCCAAATCATAGAACCTGTGGGTTGTATGAGAAAGTATATGGAGAGGTAATGACAATGACTTTCAAAAAGAAAGCAATCAAAAGAAGTGATATCTCAACTAAAAACAATCACATTCTCAAACAAGGAATTTGCGAGGCTCAAATTGACAAAGTAAAGTTCACCCCTTAATTCAAAGACCAAATATAACACTCATTTGCATGCAGCCATGAGCACATTTTGTTGAAACTAACCAAATTTTATGGCAACATGGATATACAAAAAGCTGAAGAACACCATGTAAAATGACATAGACAGTAGTCACAACTGTGTAAGCAACTCACCACATCAAAACAGATTAGGGATTAATTGAATACAAGCTTTAAAAAAATATGAGAAGACTCGTATTTACATCTGAAGTAATACAATTTAAGAAAAATCTTAACCTAATGGGAACTTGAAGAATAAAAATCATAGCATAAGAAGAACTGTTGTTACCTATCATTCCAGCTGGATTTGATGCTATGAAAATGATCAAAAACAGGCAATAACTCCTTTCTCTTTATTTCGATTTCATGAATTGGCAACTTCTCAATTTCAAGCTCACCAGCAGCGCAAACACTAATCGATGGGGAATCCATTGTATGGAGACATATCTAATCAAGAGAAGAAAGAGAACAAATGAATAGCAAGCTGACAATTCATAGATAACCAACATATCTGCATTTTGAATCAATTTACCTCTGATTTGTGCCAGACTGGCAATCTTCTAGAGCTTACTTGCACTTCTGCATTAGATAGGTACCAATGAGACCTCTCATGGGACTTTGCTATGCCACCCTTCAAAGGCTTCTTACCAATGACGACTCTATTCATGTCCAGAAAATCCACTCCACAATTACTTTCATTATCTACTACATTAACACTCAACCTTATAGCATCTTGCTTTTCAGAAGTAACAGAGATGCTGCATTCATCTCTTTCTGGCCAATCTAACCTCCTACATACATCCCACCATTGAACAGGTTCAACTTTTACCCTAAGTTCATCCTCCTGTATTTGCAAAAAGGAACCAGGCCGAGGTTTAGAACCAGCATCCCCAGTTTCCCCCCCAAGTGAAGGGAGAAGTTTGTGCTGGATTACATGCCCCGATGGAGTGTAGACTAACAAATGTTCAAGTGGATTGATCCTAGAATTGGCATGCTGAAGACTATGAGACATTGAATTGTGAAAAACAGCAGCAACAGCTCCAGATGGCACAAAGACCTTCCCCGTAGCAGAAGCAGCAGCATTGCTAACAGTAGTGAGCCATCCAGAATCATTATATTTTATCCTGCTTACCACCGAAAGAGTAACAGGTGGAGGCGGTGCGAAACATTGTTGGCTACTCAAAGATGATGGATTACTCCACCAAGGGATAGAATGAACTGAAAATACAGAAGCTTCTTTGCTCTGAGAGCTGTGATTCTGGAATCCTGGGTCCCCACCAAAAGGGGATAGAACAAAAACATGGCAAGTTCCCTTTGATGAAACAATACCGACCCATTGACTATAAGGACTAAAGCAGATGTCTTGGATAATCTGCCAAAAGCGCAACAAAAGGAGCAGCCATAAGAGAAATGGATGAACATCATATTCATACACACAAGACATCTGAGAAAACAAAATAATACTCACTGCTGAGGTTATTCCGCGATGCAGCCTGTAAAGATGCACATGGGCAGAACTCCAACTATAAGTTTGACCATCTGATCCACCTCGTGTGCAAGATGGCATGATACGAAATACATTGATTGTGTTGCCGTAGACTGAGGCAGTGACCAGAAGAGTTCCACTAGGATCAAAACATAATGCAGAGATTGGACTTGTGTGGGCTTTGAATTGTGATATGACAACTCGAGAAACAAAATCCTTGATTACAACCTGAAATTATCAAAAGTTCCTGGCATCAAGAAATTTCAAATTCTACATGTGTAATGATCACCAAAGATCTAGAAAGAAGTGATTTGTAACTGTTTAATTATAGGATGAAGTGCTATTAGTCAACTCAAAACATGCAATTCCTTCACTAGGACATGTCTTGAAAACATAACTCTCAACACCTACATGTAAATAGTACATGAAAGAAAAGAAGTTTGGTGCTGGTGACAATATTGCCGATACAAGGTCAATCACTTAGAAAGATCTATATTAGGTAACAAATACAATTAATAACTCTCAACACCTACATGTAATAGTATATGACAGATGAGACCTTCACTGCTCCATCACGAACATGTGAAGAAAAGAAGTTTGTTGCTGGGGACCATATTCCCGATACAAGTATATCACTTGGACAGATCTAAATTAGATAACAAATAAACCACATAGTTGCTGAACCACAAAAATAAAATAAAATGTTGAAAAATCCCGTAACTTTCAGTAAATGCCAATGCAATCACAGGATTTCTGCAGCAATGTTTTTGAAAGCCATTTTTGAGGTTTAATACAATACTAACCATCCCAGCATTATCTGATTCTGATCCCGTAGCCCTACCAACCTTCCAACCTGAATTTGAAGATACAGGAGAGTTGGATCCATCTGGAAGCAGCTCTTGACAGTATTTTGACAAGGTTTTGTATCCCATGTCACCCAAATTCATGATACCAGTAGCCAAATGTCTACTAGATTCCATTGCATAGCGTGCCATCAAACTGCTGCTGCCTGGAGAAGTAGATGGACTAACCCCAGGTGAAGTGAGATTTTGTGGGCTTAAACGGCCTGTGTTTGACATTAGCGGACTATTGGAAGCATATGCTAACCACCTCGGCCCAACAGCCATTGGGCCATAACCAAAGTTAACCCCAATCGGCCCTTGTCCTGCCAGCTGAGGAACAGGATATGTGAGAACGCTGAACTTGATCTCAAGCGTGACCGCGTCAAAGCAGTATATCTGCCATTACATTGTTGGTGTCAGTCTAGTCCCTCAGTGAATGTGTTACCTCTCAATAACCAAATCATTCAACAAGCCAAATCAAAAACTTTCAGTCAAGACACTAGAGGAAATAAAATGATTAAGAGTTTCTACTGTTTAAATTAGTTAAACTGAAAACTTTCTAGCAAGGTAAAACAAAAACTGTAAGAGAAAGCATAGTCGATCAGCTACTCTGCATGAAATCAATCTCAAGCTGAAATGGTGGCTTCCATGTTCCACATGCATGTTTTCCATGTTATAAAAACTCCATCTTAATATCATTTAACTGCCTGCTCATAAAGTCATGCAACTGCTAAAGAATTAGCCAGTGCTTACTTGAGCAGCAAGACCCACAGCCACAACCCGAGGACTGCATCTAACCATACAGACTGCCGATCTAAACCGCAAAACGTGTACATAACAGTGAGTCTTTAGCGAATAAAACTGAACAGCTGTCGGAGAGTGCACAAATTGTCCAGAATCAGACTCCATATGACCATCTTGAGTGTGCACAGGATTTGGGCTTTTGGCATTTTCCCCAGAGACAACTAGCAGCAGTGGGTGTGATGCTCTGAATCCTTGAGGACCATTACAGTCTACTGGAAACGGCTGCATTTGCAAGAATGTGACTGGACCGTCACGCTTTGAGACTAGCTCAGTGAAGTTAGAAGCATCCTCCACGTCAAGAACTTGAAAACCATTCTGATAGCCAAGTAAGAGAACATGCTTGAAGATGGATGGACCAAGCTCAAGTCTGTCAAATCCAGCCCAGGTAACCTACAGAACCGGAAATTAGATATATGCCCATACAAGCAACATTTACGATTTCCAAAAACACAAGAAGTTCGACAGTAGGCTTCAAAGCTAAGGAAGGGAAGAGCCACTGTATGAAGCACATTAAAGTATAAAAGCAACATATGTATATTGGTGGATGCAGTGGATGGGACAAATAAAGACAATATGCACTACAACCCAACAAAATGTAAACAGCAATAGGAAGCACATACTTCAAAGTTCAGTCGGCAACTTGGATAACTTCAGTGTTCATGATTTACAAAAGACGATCACAAGTACAATTGATAGAAGAACAACAAAAGTGAAATGAATGGATAGAGAGAAGGGTTCACCAAGAAATGGTAAAAATCAGGGCAGTAAAGCAATGTATATTTATTGGTGGATGCAGGTGATGAGAGACAAAAAGACAAACAGTAACACAACCAAACAAAGCGAGCAGCATATACTTCAAAAAGTTCACCCGACTTTGATAACTTCATCCATAATGATTAACAAAAAAGCAACCGATAGCAAGTACATTTGATAAAAGAGCAACAAAAGCAATAAGACAGAAAGGAAATAGGGTCAATTTCCAACTAGAAGCGGTAAACAACACTTCATAGAGCATGATGCAAAGGCTTTAAAGCAAAACGATACTAATCGAGATTTGCCCTGGCCAAATCAATCCAATGTCACACAAAGTTGAAAGAATTCTCAACTGTCCACTGCATATACTGCCATGTTACCAAATACTACAAATAATCATACTTTCTTTTTCAAATAAGATGTTCTGACTCATCATTGGATGAAGCCTAGAAGCCAATTAAGACCCTTTACCCAAGTTTTGATCTTTGACATTGAGGTTCTAAGCAACATGTATTACGAGTTGACATATCGCAATGAAGCACAAAAGTCTTATGAAAAATGGTGCCCTCACAGGGAAGTCTAGTGATTATTCAAATAACAATATTTACTTGCATAAAATTCTCCAAATCAAATGAAAATAGATGTCAAACTTGAAAAGGTTTTTAGCATTAATGACCTGCTTTGGTTTGTTAAAAACATGCACATATAAATTATGAATTCAAAGAAGTTCATGTTTTATGAAATAATTAAAACTCGCATCACAACGACCAATCTGGAAAAATTAAGCGAGACTTGAGCACATCCGATATTCCATATACACATAACCGCAAATTAGGATTCTTAAAAAACAAAAAAAAAAGATCTCTGCACTGCATTCAACCTATTTTTCACAGCACTCATCCTACAATGCAAATGAGATATACGGTCATGAAGCAAAATCTACAGAACTCTGAACACAATTAGCACAACTCGAAGCACAGTTACCACAATGATGCTGATGGAAGTCCAATCAAGTTCACTACTTGACCACACACAGCAAAACTAGAAGCTACTTCATTAGAGCAATGCGGGAGATAACTAGTATTGCGTCAGAAATCACTGGAGCACTTGGCTATCTAAACATTAGAGAGACAGCAAAGCAGACACGGCCACGGAACTATAATTAAACAGCTTCCAGTCATGAAACCACAGAAATACACCTCCGACGATATAGCAAAAACTTCTAGCGCGCCTTCAAAAATCCAAAATTTCACATCTTAGAGAACTTCCGCAAACGAGAGATCACCGCAGACGCCAACTTTACAAAGTCAGAAACACTATGCTCGCGAAGAGGAAGAAAAACCTGATCCTTGTGATCCTCCGACGAAGCGGAAATCGAAGCAGCGACCGACGCTCCGGCGGAGCGAACGGTGGTCGCGACGGTGCTAGCGTTGGAGGACACGGTCTTGAGACAGGAAGAGATGATCCTGAGAGAATTCGGCAACAACCCATTGTTCCTCCCCTTGCTCTTCTTCATTTATCCTCCCGTCCTCCCCCTTCCCTCCCCTCCCCTCCAACTCAAAGCGTCTCTCAACCACCACCGCCCCCGCCGACCTCCTCACCGAAGCGATTCCCTCCACCGCCTCCCCTCGCCGGCGCCGCCGGCACCGCGACCGCCTCCGCCCTCGACGAACATCTCCGATCACCGCCGATCGGAAATATCATCCGATTTTGCACGATCGCCAAGCTCCCCCACACGTGCCCAGCTAACAACAACACCAACACCACACCACTACCACCCACTTCCCTTCCACAGAAGAGCTTCTAGCAAGGAAGAAGAAGGAAGTTCCTGCTCGAGTCTTGACTCCCGAAAGCTACCCTTCTTCTCCCTTCCCTCTACTCTCTCTCTCTCAACTCCATCGCCATCTCTCTCAACTCCATCTCCACTCCATCCTCTCTCTCTCTCTCTCTCTCTCTCTCTATCTGTCGCTCTCCCTCTCTTTCAAGGCCCCTCTGCTGAACAAATTTTTGCTTTGCTTTTATTTTTATTATTTTTATTTTTATTTTTATTTCTATTTTTAAGTTGGGCTCCTCTCTCCATTTTAAAAAATATATATTAATTCAGTACATGATTTATTAAAAATAATAATAATGATAATGATAATAATGGTGGGCGTGTGTTTATCCTTCAGTGAGGGAGCAGCGGATCCGCTGTGGACCGCGGACTACTGGATTATTAGACCTTTATAGAAAGAACGCGCAAAATTGAAATTAAATTTCGAAATTTAAATTTTCTTATTTTCGGGGAAACTGAGGGAGAGAATATCTTAATTTGATCCCCTAAGTGCTAAGTTTAAATTATTGATTTCCTCACTGATGCAACCATCCCTTTCCCATTAATCTCTCTGGTTTTTTATTAAATCCCGATTCTGCCCCTATGGACATGACAATTTTATATCTGAGCCCCTTTGGAATTTTTTCTTGAGCTATTCCGTCACGCGTGTATTTGATTTTCTTAAAAAATAGATCTAGAGCTGTGAATTATGGAGGATGGTTAGGTTTTCACTAGTAGTGGAAGTTTGTGCAGTAATCATGACGCATTAAGGAGAGCATTGTCGTCAATAGCCCGATTCATCTCCCTTAGATTGTTTGATTTTATCGAGCATACAAATCTCGCATGAAACAACTGAAATTCAGCGTCTTAATTGAGTGAGATCTGCATTTTATTTTTATTTGGTGTGACCTCGAGGTCAAATGATTATCGTCTATATATATTTTGTCAATCTTTTGAACTCAAGATGAATAACTTGTCTTTAACTTGACCCAAAAAGGTGGATTCAATTCATAACCTATGTTGTTAATTGAGCAAACTTGTAGCCATTTCAACCTCAATCTTTCGCATAGAGACTCCATAAAAACCCTTGCATGTTCCCAGTAAAATAATTCTAATGAGCCGTATTTATCAAATATGGCATGCCAAAATCATTAGTAGTTTTAGCATACTCCTTGTACTTCATCATTATATTATATTTCTTTCAAATTTATGGATTCTAGTTCATGGTCGAAGAATGCTTTAAAGTGCATCAATATTGTGTTTTTACAGGTGCATTATACTCTAAAATAAGTATTTCCCTCGACGTTGTTGGTACCATAACCAGAAAATAAGTATCTTGAAGAAAGATCACCGAGAGTGCATTGCCTCAATCTATATTTCTCCTATTTCTTCAAAAAAATTTCAAATAATGACATCAAATGCCACATTTTCTCAAATAAGAATATAAAATAAACCTTATTTAATAATGGCATAAAGTGGCCATATCCTTTCAAAGGGCTAACATTTGGTTGGCAAAAAATTTCTGTTTGATCAGAAATATTTTTGTCCAAACACAATTTAAATTTAAGTTTAAATTAAATTAGATTTAAAATTTTTAAAAAAAAAGGAAAATATAGGTGGGAGTGCTCCCACCCGCTTGTGATCACCGCTCCATGCCAGTGGGGCGATGGCGGCAATGGGCGGTGAGGTTGTTTATGTCTAGGCAAGGGCCAATAGGCTCTCCCTAGAGATGGGAAAGAGCAATAACCCTCTCTTAGATTTAAGCGAGTGCCGATGACTCTAGCTCAAATTTAAGAGAGGCGCGAGGACCTGTTCACTTAGGTGCCAATGACCTTGCCACCCATCACCACCACCTCATCAGCGATGGAGTGACCGTCCCAACTATAATTTTCCATTTTCAAAGTTTTAGTTTTTTTAGTTTATTTTTTATGAGAAAAAAAAAAAATAAAAATTGTCATTCACCAATTGATAAGTTTAAGCCCTTTTTGAGACTGATATAATTATTTTAGATCATTATTTGAAACAAGGTATATTTCATATCTTCATTTAAAAAATGAGGACATTTTGAACTTTTATTTGAAATAATGTCACTTTATGCCTTATCAAAAAATGAGAGTGTTCAAGTTCTTATTTGGAATTCTATTTCTTCCGGTTCAATCTTCTCCGCCTTTTACTTTTATTTCGATCAACAAAAAGATTTAAGATTAGGCAAATGAGTTGCATTAGTCGAGTACCATGGAGCTAGAGCTCCGGCTCTAACCCGAGAAGAATTGAATTAGGTTTGCATGACTAATTAGCCGGTCAAACTCCAACTACCAAGACTTGTTTACAACCATCAATCATATATAGTTTTGAAAATTTTATGTGGATATTTCCAAATCGGAGATAATTACCAAAAAAATCCTAAAATTGTTATAAGGATACCAAATCAATTTTGAATATAGTCATAAAATTTTTTTCAAACTTTTGATGTGACCCTTTCTAATATACATATGGATGTATCATTAGCAGGCGCCTCCAAACACTTATTAAGTATAGTTGATTGGGTATGACTCAATTTTACAGCAATTATCATAAAAACTTCCTTAAATGATTGCTTGATAAGTGTACCTAGGAACTACTCAACAGAATTCTGTCAATGTATATCCACCCTAAAATGCAACTTTTGGAGCTAATCAGATTTTTTCCCCTTGTGGTTTTAGCCCATTCATCGATTGAAAATACAACTCTCCTTTGTTATTAGAAGATAGATAAAGTTTCTCTTCCACAAAACCTTTTGTTCCATCTAAATTGACTTTTACTTATTTTTATATTTTATCTCGATCAAATTTTTGCAGTTCATGCACCTTACCTCTTTTGAAATCCGACATGCTTTGAAACAATACTACTTTCTTAAAATTTTGAAATATTATATATATGTATATAATTTGCTTGAATTCAAGCTGAAACAGGCCAAAACTTCTCGTCTACCGAGGAAAATTTCTTTTCTTTTTCTTTGGACCACCCATGACATGTTATTTCTGGGATATTTTTCATATTGGTTTACAAGAAATGTTGATGGGAAATTTAGGTCAATTTGGAAACACTTTGGCTTGTACTTGTTGGGAAAAGAGCCCTCGTTGGTCGCCCACTTTTTAATCCACGAGACTGAACTCATCCTCTTCACCTTCTCTTGATTCCAAATGAGATGGAACTTTCATCTATTCTTCTCTTGAGAGTCAACATGATCCTCCCTCTCATAATTCATCTTTCATAATTTCCTAAACTTAAAAAAGACCAGATCTCAAGAAGTGAATTTTACTTAGATTTCAAAAGACTTGAGATGAACATAATAGTTAAAGTTGTTTTGAGTCCCCGATGGAGATCTTGCCATTTGAAGTTTTGAAATAAGTACCATTTGGAGTTTGTAATTCCTGTATACCTGACCTAGCAATGCCATATATCTGGTCCATCGGCACCGATCGAAGATTATGTGGGCCTTGCAAGCCCATATACTTCGTTTATCGGGCATCACTCAAGGTCGCACTAGAGAAGCGACGTGACCATTTGACCACAAAGGTTGATTAGGGTTGCGATTTAGTGAAAAGAAAGAATAATGAGTAGAAGTACAAGGCAACTTTAATGTAGAATGGAAATTGGCACTGCAAATTGCAAGTATATCAGGCAACACTTCAAAAGAAAAATCACTTACAACGACTATTTGATTTCTATCGTACGTAATTGTTTCAAGGACTTGATATGTGGCAAGAGAATCTAGAGAACATCCTAGTTGCAATGGATCAATATAGAGAAATACTTGGGGAATTCCTTAAAGATACGTCAGACATGCTACGAAGATTATTGCTCTACTCTGACGAATCATAAATTTGGGCATGACACGAGCTCAATCTTGGGTCCAAAAGATAAGGATGGCAAGAAATTCGATCTTGACCACATCAAATCTGCTTTGTCAAAAATTGGTAATGAAAAACGAATAAAAAGTTTAGGGACCAATGGTGTCATTTTCATCGAAATATAACTTTAATTTGGAAGAGAACAGCTTCACTCGTATAAAGACATATGCCATATGACATGATGAGAAAGAACAAAAAGAATGAACAAAGGCCAACTAAAATACTGCAAAAGAGGGTGCTTTACTGAGGCAAAGCTATCTTTACTTTGCGCCTCCTATTCTCTTCTTATGCCTATTTTCTAGGATTCTTTCTTTTTCCTATTCTCTACGGTTCTATGTAGTATGTACATAGCTTTAGAGGGCCATTATCTCCTTCCCTCCAGCTGCAAAATCCTGTTCGCCCTGTGATGTTCACATCAAAAAACAACTTTTGATACTAGACAAGGTGAGACAGCAGCTTTACAAACCAATCTTTGAATAACTTTATTCGCCACGCTTGTTCGAAGAAGACGAGACATGATTCGCAAAGCCCGTCTTCAAGCCAAGGCATGCCTCGGGCTGTTGCGATCTTTGATTGGGCTGTAGCATTCTTCCACGAAAGCTTTGCGGAAGAACGGGGTCCGGATCTTCCTCATGCACTTCAGACAGCTGAGGTCGCCATTCAGAATTTGCGCTACCTGCAGAAATGTTGTTCAAGATGGACATTGTGATTCGCAAATAAAGACTAAATGTGGTACATACTAACGGGAGCTGTCCTAGTTCAGATATCAGTAGCATTTTCTGACATAAAATAGATCTTCTGGTGATTCAGTATGCCGTCATTTTACAAGAACTTGCCTGGCTTATGGTGGGCCGTCGAATTGAAGACTGCTGTACGCAAAGCGACGCAGCCAAGAGCACCAGATTGATCTGCCTGGTGTCGTAGTTGCTGCCCAGAGCAGGATCCACGAGCTCTCTGATGTTATTCTTCCTGAGCAAAGGTTTTGCCTGGAAAAATTGCCCAAATTCTCAATCCTTATTCCTCGGCTATTCAGCTATAAGTCATTTATTTTCGCCAATGTTCTCATCCATATATCCCGCATTAAAATGGAGCGAAGGGATAAAAAAAGAAGAAAAAAATTCAGTTTCGTACCCAGAGGACAAGGCTTTGCTGAGCATAATCCAGTGCTCGGCGGCCGGAGACTAGTTCCAACAGAAGCACACCAAAAGCAAAAACGTCGGTCTTCTCGTCCACTATGCCGTGCATCAAGTACTCCGGAGCAAGATAGCTGTGAACAGCGGCATTTGGGAAACTCGAAGTTACACGGATGACTTTAACCATGGCTTTAATTTAAAAGTAAGTAGAGTTCGAAGCAGGAAGAACGAACCCGAATGTGCCTTCGAATTTCGACACGGTGTGGTGGGTCCATTTCTCTGGTAGCCATTTGGCAAGTCCAAAGTCGCAGATCTGCACCAAAATCTACTGATGTAAGGATGTCGAACGCGTACAGACTCGGCAAGATTTCATCAGGTTTCACGCCGAACAGCATTTGATGTACTGCATTGAAATGGATTTATCAATCTCTATTTCTAACAGCAAACAACATAGCACCTGAGGCTCAAAGTCTTCGGTCAGCAAAATATTCGCAGCCTTTATGTCTCTATGGATGATTCGCCTCTGACATCCTTCGTGAAGGTACAACAAACCCTCAGCAGTTCCTAACGCAATCTTGTATCGCATCTGCCACTCCAGCGTTTCTTTTGTACCTGCATATATTCAGGGCGAGAACTCAGTCGGCTTTGTAATGTAATGATAATTGATCAAACAATCGCTTGCTCAGATATGCAAACTAACCATATAGCACAGAGGCTAGGCTTCCATGAGGCGATAGCTCGAGGACCAGATGCATCCCCCCTTCGACCCCATAACCGACCAACTTGGCAGTGTTCCGGTGATTGACATGGGCCATAATTCCAAGCTCAGAAAGGAAATCGCCTATTATCTCGTCTGGCGTCCCTCGCATGAGTCGTTTTATCGCCACAAGTTGCCCATTCCTCAGCTGCCCCTTGAAAACCTCAGCATAACCACCCTTCCCAATTTGGCGCTCTGAAGAAACAATGAAAAAGAGAAGTCCCAGGTCATACCATGGCAAGTTTGAACAGAACAGAATCGGAAGGTCCAAGTGTTCTACTTGGATTTCACTAACCGGAGCTAAAATTGTTAGTCGCGGCTTGGAGCTCAGGGAGGGTGAAATATTTCCAAGGGGTCCTGCTCAATTCATCGGTTCTCGCCAGGAAACACGGCGCAAAGGCAATCATCTCCCTCATGCTGCTGCTTCTGAATCGGGGCTTTAGGCCGACGAACTGATGTGCCGGGGGCGGTTGTTTCCTCAACTTCGTCCTCAACAAGTGGACAAGCCTGCGCCAGCGGGCACAGGGTCTCCCATCTTTCCGGCCTTCGGAGTCCGAGGTGGTCGAATTAGTATCCGACTCGCTGCTCCTCAGGAAGTCCTCCAGAACCCCAACAGGGGAGCTATCGTCCATCTTATGTTTCTCCGTTAACCAGATCGTCGTAGAATATTATCCCGGAGGCTAACCAGGAAAAATCTCGATATACATCCCCGAATTGGACAAATTGGCCGAATTTCTATTCGGAGAAAACAAAAGAACTTTGAGAGTTGCTAATTGCAATAGCAAAGACAGAACAGAAGCACCAAATTCTCTTCTACCTGACTATTCTGTTTCTCTTTCCTCACTGCAAATTATTGCCAGATTCGGGCAGATATGAAAACCAGACGAATGCCTGCAAAAGAAGCAAAGAAACACAAAAGCAAATCCTCAATGAGAGAACTAATAATCAAACAACAACTAATATAGGAAGCACGCCGGTATAGCCCATTCAAGCTCAATCGACGATTTCAACCTCAGTTCCAATCTACCCGAGATAGCCTTCAGCTTTTCAGCACGTAAACTAAACACATCAAAGCAAAACGAGAGGGTAGAAATCGCATTACACGTTCGACAGAAACTTAAACCTACGAAAGCTGAACACCTCTCGTCCATCGCCCGGAAAAAGAGGCAAGAAAGTTCATGGGCAAGCCACAAAGAAACTGGAAACAAACATCTCACCGTCAAGCACACCCTTATCCTAAACCCGGCAAGTTTCAACACGAATAAACTAATCATCCCAAAACAGAAAGAACGACTTCCAGCCAAGAAAAAATCCAAAAGAAGAAGACCCAGAAGAAGAGAGAAGGGCAGAGAACGTACGGCGCAAGACTAAGAGAGGCCCATGAACAGTGGATAACGAAAACAGGGGAAGAGCATATAAAAATGCAGGCTTTTCTTCTCTCTCTTCCCACCAGAAAAAAACAGAGGAGGAAGAGGATAGAGAGAGAGAGAGAGAGAGGAACGGTTGTGGAGGAGTGAGGTGAGACGTTGATATAGGCTTGCGGACTAAGATTTTTTCTCTCGGTGATGGAAAATGGGTATTCTTCCTCTCCCGTTCCTCGACTTTAATTCATCGAGAAGGAAGGAGGCAACGAGCTTTCGAGAGTCCTGTGCGTCGATAATGATTAAAGAACGAGAGAGGGTGGCGTTGCAGAGGATTTCCGTCTCTGTCCAAATCCATCATCATCATCATCAATGCCGCGGAAGCTTGGCGAGTCAGAGACGGCTTCTAGCTTCGGTTACACTCGCGCGCTCCTCGCAACCTCGGTCTCTCGTTCCGCTTTGCGTGCGGTGGGGACGGCACGTGCGCCACCTGGTGGGGGCGCCGTGCCGGGTCGGCAGTTTGCGTCCAGAGGATGTTGTCGGTCAAACCGGGTCTCGATATGTAAGGGCGTGGGAGGAGTCCCCCTCGGTTGGTTCGGCTGGTTTCGAGTTAATGGAGGGCTTCAGGGCGCATTGAAAGAGCTCCCCCGGTCGGTAGCCCGCGTCGCGATCCATTGCCGACGCCGCATGGGATCAGACTTGGATTTTTTTCATTTCGCAGAAAATAAATGATTTAAAAATCTTACTTTAAAAATTATTATTTATATTACTTGAAATAATCAGATGATAGAAATTTTTTTTATTATTGAGTTTTTGCGAATGATGAAGATATTTTTTGTTCGTTTGTTTTTGCATATGGATACAAGCGATTTTTTTAAGGAGATTTTTTTGCAAATCATTTATTTTCCCGAAATAAATGAAATATTGATCGTTACGCAATTACGAAAGAAAAGTAAATTGAGAAAAATATATTGATATAACACACCTATTATTAACTTAAAATTGATACATTATTGTTTAGGACACGCGTATCATATCAAAATTGTCGTGAATATATCGTAGTTGCTAATGGACCTGTAATTCAAAGTCTAATGCAAGATAAAGAAATTACAGGAGAAATCAAAGAGGAACAATAAGGAACACTAGATATTTACATGATTTGGTCCAATAATGAATACTGCTCCACAAGGAGAGTCTACTGCGAAGAGATTTACTATGAATCCGGAGAATTACAGAGTTGCAATAGTTCAATGCTCAAGTTATTTTCAGCCCTAATTACATCTATGGTAAATTCATAAGTGTTATTTCATAATTTTCACATAAAAACTTACTAAACAAAAAAACTCATAGAGAGAAAATCCTAACATTTTTTTTATTTACTGAGAATCCACCTATATTATATATATAAGTGATAATCATGCTAGAAATTATGAAACTTGTTATGAAATATAAATGAGTTCGAAAACTTTCAATAAGTACAATTAAATCTTAAAATTTATCGAATTTGTATAATTAAATCATTCTATTAACTCTGATTAACTTTGCTAATGAAAATATTAATGTGAATTTTTTTATCATTATTTTCTCTCTCCTACATGGCCCTAACATGGCTAAAACATTAAGGACAATGACAAAACGATGTTGTTTTCTAATTTTTTTATATAAATTAGATAATAAAAAAAAAAGGATGAAAGAGTGCAAAATCGATGAGGCCCTATAGCCCTACCTTCGCCATAAAAGGGTCGATGACAGTGGGGTGAGAGTCAGTTAAAGTCGTTGAGTCTTGATCAGTGATCAACCACAGACATGAGCATGCTAGATCTTGTGGGTGAGAGTCACGACCGTCCCCACATTGGGTGAGGATCGTCGAGCCCCACCGGTGGGGGTCAGGCAGCGGCCCCATCCCTTATGGGGATTAATTGCTGGTGCCTTGAGAATGTGAAGAATGTTGATTACGAGAGCTTACAATACTCTATTTCTTTTTAAAACTCTTGTAATCATTTCGACTGTAATTGGGCACTAAGTCCAAAACCCATCTGCAAGGAAACCCGCCCCCAGCTTTACTTGTATAGAATGATTGCGTTGGAGACATTCTTCAACTGCAAATCAAGGGATGGTTTCCAAGTTCAGCCAAACTCGTAGCGTCATCCATCATTATACTTTCATATCTGTACCAATCAAAGATCTCTCTCTCTCATATAAATATAATATGATGGCTTGCTTGTTACGCCTATTGCCATTTCCCGACTTTTGGAATAATACATGATGTACAATTATTGCTAGCATTGTCATTCCTGGATGTGTTGGTTAATTGAGATGGAGCACGGAAAGTGTCGACGTTGTCTTTCGATCTTAATGTTGGTTGGTGTGGCTTGTTTCAATCTGACGCCAGGGCTGATTTGGTTGGGGGCGTATAGGTATTGTAAAGTATGTATTATATTCCAAAAGTCATAAAGATCTGCAACAATGAAGATAAATTGATTCTGAAAACGACAAATATAATTAAGCTCATGATCATGAAGGCCTAAAAGAGACCGTAGAGTATGTTAAAGCCCACGTACGCTTTTGTCGTAGCAAGATCGGGTTTATCTTGGGCTGGTTTTCTGCGTCTATCTAAGCATGCCCATGGGTTGAAGATAAGTCATCCACGCTAGAACGAGAAAATTCGTAAGGACTACTCCCTTGTAGTCTGACCCAAGCGATTGGCTCGAATAAAAAAACGAATATGAAATTTCACGCTTCTTGAACATGTGGTCTAATCATCTCTCCATTCGGTCAATCCTTGGGATTACCTTATTGACGATGAATTTTGTCAGGTCATAAATGATCCAGCTCATGTAGATTCATTTAATTCATTTTAACCCATTTTCATAATGCAACTTTAATAACTTATACCCGATCATACTCATATATCCAACCCTACTCAAATCAAAAACTTCCATATTTAACTAAATGTGTAAATCTATGAAAACTCATAGCCAATGAGGTGAGAATGCAGAATGAGTGAGCGCGGGATCAAGTAAAGGTGAGACAAACTGAAGCGAGAGTCATAATAATGGGTTGTGTCTAAATAAGTTATAAACCCATTTAATACTAATATTGTGTATAAACCCATTTATTCAATATAACTAACCCATTTAGCACCCCAAGGGTTAAAAAATGAGTTTGTAACCTATTTTGATAGGTTTATTTAATGTGTGTATGAGATTCAAATAAACGGCATCCTTATTTTTGGTACTATTATCCATAGAATTATGAATAATCTCGCTCGAGTTTGTTGGGAAAGTTTCTCTAACCTTGTTAAGAAAAGGCAATGTCCGTGGGCTTGTAGTGATTTCTTGGGTTGTCATATTTTTACACAACTAGCATAGAAGCAACCGAGTTGCCATAAACAAACAAATAACTTAAAAATATATAGAAAGAGATACTTGTTTTTCCAAGATTTCATATAGCTTGGAAAGATAATTTTAATTCGTTGGGAGGATGGGAAAAATATAAACAAAATATTAGAAAATACAAGTGATTCAAGGAATTGACTCGTACTTATTGAAACAATGGTACTAGTCGTAGCTTAATAATGAAGGAGGAAGATGCATTTTAGAGACTTGCATAGGCATGCGTCATGGGCCGATGGTAGCTACTGACCTATACATGCACGAAAGATTCTTAGCAAAAGTTTGAGGCTGAAATTCATCTCTAGGCTTATTTTCTATATAGTAGAGATTTTTGGGGGCCTTAAAACTTTATCGTTTCGGCTTATTGGGGCCTTGAGATTATTGTTCAAACTCAATTGCATCGCATGAATATATAAAATCAAACTATAGATCAATCAATGGATTTTCAAAGTCGAAATGGAGCGTAATAACTCAATAATCCCTATGTCTTTTCTACATAGAAAGAAACTATTATAAATTCTATCTTATTGTAAGGTTGTTCTCAATCTAAAACCAAAATGATTTTTGTGAGCGATTTATTTACTTTAAGCAGATAATTAAAAGGACCATGTAGACAATTCTAACTCATCGGCGTGATTAGTCATTGACTTTTACACTGCGCATGCCTATCTTCAAAGCACTTAAAAAAAAGAAAAAAGATTCATAACCCACAGGAAAGAGCATGAATCTCGAGACAATGGAAGTCAAGTCCAAGAATGTATTTGGACTCGCTGTGCTGCTGCTCTAGGAGTTGAATCTCCCTGTTCTTGTCCAAGTTGGTGAGCTTGAAGAAACTTTTCTTTTTCATACCTTGTCATGGTTGTCAGCAAAATTTTGGGCCTCACAAACTTCTTGCAATCGGATAAGGAAGAGGAGACGTGCTCTAATAGCTTGATTCATCCTATTTTTTTTAGTAAATTCATATTTTTCATGAGATTTCTCTCTGCCCTCCCAAACTTAATACTTTGATCATTACAAGCCATGGTACGTAATCTAATACTGGCTTTTTCTGGGCTTTTTCTATTAGTGAGATGTCAGAATGATGCGTTATCATAGAAGTTTCATACACTGTACAGAATGTTGATTTGAGTTAATAGAGATTGCCAAAAAGACAAGCTTGTTATCGTAACCCCTTCATAGCTTGACCATGTATGAAATGTCAATGCGTCACGGAGCTCTCGATAATCGGGTTGCTATAATCCTTGTGCTCCTAGTGTTGTTCTGCTCGTTGGGACATGGCCATGTTAAAATACATGTATGAGTTTTGTTATAGAATAGTCTTATATCAATAAATTGATGTGGTGTGAAGTAGCTTAATATATCTTAATTCCCCATAACTCATTAACTTAAGCTTCTGAGTGAATGTGATTTCAATTTGATATGTTGATGAACTCTAACTCGAGCTCCCTCTCGACGGCCTCTCCGAGCAAATGTATTGGGCTTCTATTACACACTCCCAACAAATAATATCAGAGTCGATGGTCAATTGATGAGCCCCAATGGAGGAATCTGGTGACCAACACGAGAATATCTAAATTAAGGGAGAGCATATCTAATATAGGAGGAGTCCCACAAGAGTCTCACATCAGAAGAGTGGTCTTCTAGAAAATTGATGTATTGGGTTTGTACTGCGCACTATCAGCAGACAAGACGACCCTGAGAATACTTTTGGCGGCAGAGGTGTCGTTCGTGGAAGGAGACCCAAGAGCGTCGTTCGACCGGTCCAACAATTGGCGGCAGCCCCTCAACTTGTCCAAGAATGATGGCAGCTCCACGATCCACATGTACCTGGGACGCCGCAAGTCAAGTCCAAGGATGTCTTTGGACCGGTTGGACCAGGAGTTGAATCTCCCCATTTCTCAGTCCTACTTGGTGGGCTTGAAAGACAATCTCTTCTTTCGTACCTCGTCGTGGGGTCGTCACAAAAACATTGGGCCTCATTGGTCATTTACAAGCCACTCACGCCAGATGCCATACCACCTCTTCCCCTAGGTTTAGTTCTTATTAGGAAAAAGGATGGAAAGATGCAATGATAAGTGTCGGCAGCTACTGCCCAACGTCATCGTGGAAGTCTCGCGTGCTCTATGAAAATGTCCGATTCGAGTCGATAGCTACTGCTGGAAGGACGTGCTTGTCAACGCGACCCCTCTGTGGCTCAACCACCCTACGAACCCGGCAGCTTGCCGTGGTCCGCGTGTCATCCATGAAGTAATTTAAATTTGAGATCGACGAGTAGCTAGGCTTTAGACGGATGGATTTGTTGTTTGTTGATGGAAAATTGTGTCCGAGAAGCCTAGCTATAATTCAAGCCATAGGGAATGCGACTTTTCTTGAAAAGAAGTCCCACCTTAATAATCACATGGATGACATATGGACTTTTCCATGAATGTTACAATTGTTGCAAAAATTGCTTTAGCTTTTGGCAAATGTATCTTAAATTCTCCATAGTCACAATAAAGATGAAAATATAGAAAAATGCTCTAGCTTTAAAAAACAACATACTCCCACCTAATTGTGGTGTGATGAAAAAGACTATTAACATATAATAAGATTCAAAGACTCATATAGTAACGACTCATCGTAAAATAAAAATATTCTCCAATTAAATGGTATGGTTTTCCTTCTTTTGGCGATCGATAATTTGAATATAATTAACGTGTGTGAAAGCCCCATTGCAATGTTCTTAAATGGAGCCAATCACTCGCTTGCCCTATCTTCACGAAAGTGAGGTGTAGATACGCACATATAATATTGATATTAGACGTCTCGTTTCGTCGCGTTATAGGTTAGGAAAAAGGGCGAAGAGGCAAGGGACAAAAGTTACGCGACGCAGCAAGGTGACAAACGGTCGCGTCGTCTTCTCGTGCCTCGGAATGAGTGACGAGTCCGATTTCAACGTGTGCATTTATCGAGTGGGGGGCCCCATTTTCTGAAGTCATTGCTGGCGAATGACTTGTAAAAGAGGCTTTTGCCTGAAGACGTGGTTGAAGGAGTGAATTCGAGTTGAATTCGACATGGATAGAACGTGTCCAACACAGCATTGAGAAGGGTGCGATTTCTGGGCACGGCAAGATTGACCACCCAACGCGAGCGCCATCCAAGTTCAGTGTTCAAATGCTACGTGATCTTCTAGGCGTACGCTGTATATACGGCGTCGTGCTATGTCGTGCCAAACTCAACGAGGTTGATAGTTTCTGCACGTGTGTTGTATTTTGCATGTGGACATCTATTGCATATGCATTTAACTTGAATTAATATGGGAAGTGTCTATATTTGTAATTTACCGATTAGAGTGCTAGCAAGTACGTAGAAAAGGCATAATTGTTATATAACATATAATTACAGAGCCTTCGTCCTTATGGGGCGCTTTGAAAAGGGTGAGTTCGACAATATTAGAGTGAGGTGTGAGCTTATAATATTAAGCTAGGTGTCTTAAATGGTAGGTAGGTAAAATCATTCCAACAAAATAATATGAAAAATGATATAAATAATCCATAAATTTTGATTAATATGTAATGTCGTTTCGAACTTTAAATAATATGTAATGTTGTTTTGAATTTTAATTTATTTAACATGGTCCCTGAGCATATTCAATTTAATCCATTGATTATATATTGTCCTTGAATTTGAATTCATGGAATGATGATATTGGGCATTTTCTAGATTAAACATTTACAAATTATTCAAAGGCAATAGTAAATAAATTAAAAAGTTCGGGAATGACGTTGTACATTAAATTAAAGTTCATGTACCATATTGAACAAATTAAAGGTTTGGAGACAACATTGCTTGGGGTGTGTGGGACCCTGGCATGAAATTAATGTAGCACCTTGCCGACATTAAAAAGTTGTCCTTTTTTTGATCGCATGAGAGAAAGCAGCTGACCATAAGATTTTCTAAGTTTACTCAACTTTTCCATGCCATGTAATGATTACGAGATGGGACATTTGAGATAGATTCTTATAGCCGTAATCTAGAATTTAATGATAAAATTTAAGAATCACATTAAATAAATTAAAAATTTAGAAATAATATTACACACTTGTTACAATTACTCGACATGCGCGGGACCTCAATGTAGAAACTAATCGATTGCTCCAAGAGCTCTCCGACTATTGGTCGGCAAGGTCGAGAGAAAGCGGCTGCCCACACGCGAATTTCCAAAGGCTATTCAACTCTTTCATGCCTTGTGATGATCACGATTCGATTGCGAGATGGGAGATTCCAGATGAACTCTGGCGCCGCCGCGACCTGGAATCCGACGTGTCAATGTCTGTCATGGTTTCATGGATAGGATCCGGAGCCTACTTTTTTATGGAACGTGGTTGTCATAAATTCACATTATGCGCATGATAGTGCTGGCAACGGCACCTTTGATTGGTCGACCATTCCCCCTTGTCCTTTTTATTATATAATTATAATTGTTTTTTGGTCATTATTCCGTCTTCTTTTTTACATTTTTAATAACATGACCAGTCCAAAACTTCAGCCGGAGTAATCTTCGGAATTTATAATTTCCGTCCACGTAAGATCCTGTTTATAGAGTATTAGAGTGGACTTTTGAAGTTGATTTGATTAAGTGAGGATGCTGTGAATTTGATTACGATTGCATCTTGAGATAAGCACCTAATTATTTTGCCGACATTTGACATGTTTCCTGTCATGAAGCATTCACATGTGATTGGGTTTTCTTTCACTCTTTTTGCTCAGGTAAAAAGGATGTGATAATCGGTCATTCAATTTTAGAAACACGATTATACTAGAAAAAGAAAAGAAAGAGAATGAGAAAAGCCTTGAATCTATACATGGGCTAGTTCTGGAATTGAAGTTAGAGTTCAAGCAATATGATTACTAAGTAGTCATCCGCTCATAGTTGAATTTGACACTGCTGGATATTTGTTAGTTTGATTTGACTTCAACTCCTTATACAGTTCATTTCTGTATTTTGGTTTTCAAACTGTGTTATTTCAATTTAACTCAGTTTTATTCAAACCGAGCTGAATTAAATCCGTGGTCATCCCTAATTATTTCAGTGAAGCCAAGTAATCTCCATGTCATATCCTCATGTGAAACTTTGCCACATCATCAAGTTGTGCAGCTTCACTTCATCTATCGTACCCACGATCTAGATCTAGTTGCACATTTCTAATTTCCAACCTAACAAATTCGACGTAAAAAAATCCACCAATGGCTCGCCGCTCATGCCCCTGTGTTGAGGCGTATTCTTAAATTAGCAAGTGTAAAAAAATGGTTAGAGTAATAAATTATCCAGTCATTAAATTTGTCAGCTAATTCCATAAATATCTAAATTAAAAAAAAGAAACCACATCCAAAATCTGACGAATATTAAAATTTTTTTTCCTTCTAAACTACTTTACTACATCTTTGAATATTTTTGCTCTCCACATATTTAAATTTTTTATAAATTTATACACGCAAGCTCGGGTGCGTTACCTGCTAGCCGTTTAGAAATTAAAAAGACTTGATCGACGTGGATAAATTTAGAGGACCCGAATATATTAAAAAAGAAGAAGAACTCTTGTACAGAAAACATCATTGGCAGCATCTAAACCCCACCGAACCAAAACCTAGGAAAGAACCAAAAATAAAGGAAAGAAAAATGAAAAATTGAAAAGAATAAACGATAATAATTTCCGAACTTTGACTCATTGTGTAATTTATTTCCTAAATTTTTAATTTGTTCAATGTGATCCTTAAAATTTAATCAATGTGCAATGTATCCCATGATCTTTTAATTTATTCAATATAATGTTCAATACAGTCCATAATTGTATGAAAATATTCAATCTGATGTTTTCATTAATTCAACATCACGGACTACATCGAATTTAAACCGTATTGAACATGTATCTTGGTTCATGATCATATTATACATTCAATTAAAATTCATGAATCATGAAAATAAATTAAAAATTTAAAATATTAAGTTAAAATTCGACAACAGTTTGTATCATTTTTCCGAACGAAAACCACCAAATTCCATTTTCGCCCGATTACACGTCAGCAAGATCCATTTTTCCCCCTGAACGAATGACGAAACGTGAAGAAAGAAAATTTGTGAAAAAAAGAAAGAGAAAAAAAAAAGAAAAGAAGGAAAAAGCCGCCCCCGGCGACGACCGTTCGACACCCCACAACCACCCGCACTTCCGCAACTACCCCCCATCTTCTCCGAACTTGCATCGATCTTTCTCCCTCGTTTTCTTCGAACAGCTTCATCACCTTTCCTCCAGTCCGAGCTCCCCAGAGTCTCTCCGCCAAAATAAAAAATAAAAAAATGGAGCTCCAGCTCCTCCCTCGCACCGACCCGACCCCTGAAGCTCGGGCCCCGATGTCGCCGCCCCCCCTCCTGGGGAGCCGCCGCGGCGCCCCGGCCGCCCTCGCCGCCCTCGCCCTCCTCGCCCTCCTCTGCGGCCTCCCCACGTCGCGGTCCCAGAACGCCACCACCACCGGCGCCGCCTGCCCCCTCAACTTCACCGTCCTCAGCGACCTCATCGCCCCGGCCGCCCGCCCCTCCCTCGGCGTCTCCGTCGAGTGCGGCTACATCCTCCAGGGGCTCCGCCTCGTCCAGTCCCGCTACCTCCAGCTCACCGGCAACTTCCTCCCCCCGCTCAACTCGTCCGAGTCGTGCTGGCAGTCGTACCAGAACCTCATCGATTCGTTCATCTCCAACTTCGACATCCGCCAGTCCTGCGGCTTCCAGACTTCCTGGATTTCCGAGGGCTGCATGAACATCACCACCCGGTCCCAGTTCGAAGCCGTCATCCCCAACTCCACGTTGAGTAGTGTCGCCACCAGCTGCAACCAGTCGCTCGAGAACAGCTCCCCCTGCGCCGTCTGCACGGTAAGCTTGTCGAACGTCGCGTCCTTCTTGAACGGCGCCTCGATCGGGAATGTCTCGAACTGCGCCGCCTACCCATCGATCTATGCGGCGGCGTTCGCGAATTACCTCGGGCCCACGGATAAAGGTACTGCAAAGTGCTTGTTCTCGCTCGATTTTACGGATTCGGGGGGCAAGAATAGGAGGAAGGTGGTGGTGATACTGGTGGTTTTAATTGGCTGTGGGTTGGCGGTGGTTGCGGTTTTGATTGGGTTGTGGTTTTTCAGGAGGAAGCGTGGGAGGTTGAAGAGGAGGAGGAGAGGGATGGAGGGGGGCGAGAGAGGGTTGGGGTTGCAGCGTTTCGAGGAGAGTACCACAGTGGTCAGGTTCTCATTTGAGGACATCAAGAAGGCTACTAGGAACTTCTCTAGGGATTTCATCATTGGAAGAGGTGGATATGGAAATGTTTACAGGGGGTCGTTGCAGGATGGCACCGAAGTCGCTCTGAAGAGGTTCAAGAATTGTTCTGCTGCAGGGGATGCGAATTTCGCTCATGAAGTCGAGGTCATTGCCAGCGTAAGGCACGTGAATCTGGTTGCTCTTCGAGGGTATTGTATTGCCACGACGCAGTACGAGGGTCACCAGAGGATCATTGTGTGTGATCTGATGCAAAATGGAAGTTTGCATGACCATTTGTTTGGGTCGACTGAGAGGAAGCTCAGTTGGCCTACTCGTCAAAAGGTTGCGCTTGGAACAGCCAGGGGATTAGCTTATTTACATTATGGGGCACAACCCGGAATCATACATAGGGATATCAAGGCAAGTAATATACTTTTGGATGAGAGGTTTGAGGCCAAGGTGGCTGATTTTGGTCTTGCAAAGTTTACAGCAGAGGGTATGACGCATATGAGCACTAGGGTTGCTGGCACAATGGGGTACGTAGCACCCGAGTATGCATTGTATGGGCAGTTGACGGAGAGAAGTGACGTTTATAGCTTCGGTGTCGTGCTTCTTGAGCTTTTGAGTGGGAAAAAGCACTATCTGGTAATAATGATGGTCAGCCTTCTCTCATCACGGACTGGGCTTGGTCCTTAGTGAGGGAAGGGAGAGCTTTAGATGTAATCGAAGATAGTATGCCAGAGCTAGGGTCACCAGAGGTTATGGAACAGTATGTATTGGTTGCAGTGCTATGTTCTCATCCTCAACTATATGCTAGGCCAACAATGGATCAGGTTGTGAAGATGTTGGAAACAGAGTTATCAGTTCCTTCTATTCCAGAACGACCGATTCCTTTAGTGGCAGATATGGATGACATTGAGAGATCATTCAGCAGTATGGGCTCGGGTCAGTTATCTACTCCCCGGGGCTTCCAGTCGTATACGATGGAAAGCGGGTGCGCTTCTGACAATATAGGAACAAGTTCAAGTACCAGTAAATAAGTGCCAGTCTATACCTGCCTTTGAAACTGCATGCACTCCGGACCATAAGGAAGAAGGAACAAGTTCAAGCACCAGTAAACGAGTGCCACGGTCTAAATCTCCATTCGAAATTGAATGCTCCTCTAACCATAAGGAAGAAGGAAAAGGTCCATTAAATGAGTCCCAGAGTCTATATATCTTTCCATACTGGAGGATGTTTGAGCCTTGCATAGAGAGGACGCTCCAGCAAACTGATGAGCTCTTACTGACCTTTCTGTGAGTTGGATTGGTTCCCACATATAGAGATAAGTAGATGAATGTCTTAGGCAGTTCCACACTCTTTTTGTGAGGAAAAAAATGGTTGATTGTTATTCTTTCTTCTTTCTTTAGTTTGTTCCACAGTCCATTTGAAATTTTAGTATCTTGTACATGCCATTTTTGTTCATTGTTTTTTGGTTAAGAATGAAGTCCAAATTTGAGATTTAAGGCGGCTAGAGTTCAGGTTTTATGAAGTCGTTTTCCAATGGCAAGCACTGACGTTTGATTAAGTATCTAGTGGACCAGCTGTTGACACAATTGTCCTGTACTTCTTTGTCCTTATTTAAATGAAAAGTTCTGATGCATTCATATGCCAAATGGTCCTAACTCACGCCATCAGGCATTGGGTTTGTGGAACATGAATAAGCAAATGCTATTGCAAGTGTTTGCTTGTGCAATCTACTGCCCATATAACCTATGACTTGTGGGTTGCTGTACTTCAGGATTCTTTATGGGATACGATGGCATGATCCCATGAAATTTGATGTAAATAGGATGATCATATAATTCAAGAATTAACTACACTCAAATTTCTATCGAGGTGCTAGGTTGCCATTGAGATGGAGCATAAATTCTTCTTTCAGTATGTCCAGATGTAATTAAGTTTTGATTAATACTCTCTTGTGGGCTTAATTGTGGCTTCAGCTATCTCCAGAATCGACTATTTCAAATAGATAGTGAAAACAATTATCTGTTTGCTTGGTGCTGATCCTGCTGTTTCAAAATATAGGTACGCGCTTTCCTGATAGAAGCTTTGATTCAGAACACTTGAGTGTCAGATCTTTGAGTGCATGTTGCGGTCATAGCTATTGGGAGGCGCTGGTTACTGTATATGGGTCTTGACACTCTATGTTTGTACCCTATTCACTCCTGCATAGCTACACACATTGGATTTGTGTCTGTTCGCTCTCGCAGGTGGATTGACCACTTAAGAGCTCCCGAGACTTTGCTGCTCTCATGTGCTTCTGAAGTGTCTTTACTGATGCTCCTTGTGCTTTTGAGAATCTGTAAACATTCTAGTTCGTGTGCATGTTAACTAGCTCTAGGTCCTGCAAAACCATTCAAAAGTAGTTCCCTGATGCTGCTAATGAATTGGAACTTTCAGATGGCAGGAGTGCCATAGTGCCTAGTTTGAAATTTTCTTTTACAATCTGTGGGACACTGATGCCTACATCGTACTTATTCAAATGTCATGCATGAGGTATTCAGGAATCAGTTTGTCGCCGACAGTGACATAGTCTGATGGCAAATCGGATGCCTCCTCTCTATTGTCACTTTCTCTGAAAGCTGGTGTTCTGCACCTGGTCCATTGCTTCCATCATGGTCTAGAATGCTTAAATCAATGGTCCTATGCAAAGCCATCTCGATTTTTGTTTCCTTTCTTTTTTTATGGGAGGGGAGGCGGGGAGGGTTACTAGAGATTATGCAAGCCTCCTCTCTGTAACTTGGGCTAACTTGTCTTCTGGAAATTGAACTTGGTAGAAGGGGGATGTTGCCCCACGAGCTTTCTACACGTTGAAAGCCCATTATACATCTCAAGATAGAGAAGGGACATGCCCGTTTGTTCTCTCATTCACTTCCTTTGCAGGCTAAGAAAGTCCGCTTTTTCTGGTGCTTCGTCTTACTGGTGCAAGGCCTTCTTGTGCTGAACCTCTGCTTGGATGAGGTTGGGCCAGGAAAGAATGCAGTCATTTACCAACTCCAGTTTCAGATACTCTGGGGTCGTCGGGACTGGGGGCGTTCCTGTTTTTTCCTGCATTCTCTGCACGAATATCATATAAAATGTCACTTACAGAAAAAATCGACGAAAAAAACGCTGGCAAATTCTAATTTCTCTGTATTTGATTGGCTGTGATTGGGCTGTTGCTTTTCTATAGCATGTCATTGTTCCAAAACGATAGGTCGGATAGCTCGATCGAATTTACTCGTAATGTTTTTCTCTATCTCTAGCACATTGAAACTCTTACTTGTAATAAAGCAAGTGCAATTGACCATTGTAAAGAAATTTTGAGAGAAGAAGAACAACGCAAGTGTCATAACTTTTATATGTAGAATTACTTAAGATACAATATTTTTTTCTTACTTAAATGTTATATTGGAGTGAAATCGATTATTTGAGATTATTTCCCCGCAAATCATCCTATGTGGATTTTTTTATTAATTTCCCATCTGATAGGGATTTTTTAATATTTTTTGAATTTTTGAAATTTTATTCCTTTTATTTTTTTCGCTTTTTCTTTTTTTTTAGGGCTGACAAAGGTCACTCACGACCGCTCGCTAGCCCTTAAAAAGGGCAAAAAAAATAAAAAAAAATCCAAAAAAAATCAAAATATTATTTTTTTAATATTTCATTTTTTTAGGGCCCACCCTTGCCGGCCCTTAAAAATGGAAAAAAAGGAAAATAAAAATTCAAAAAATATTTTAAATTTTTTTTTTCCTTTCTTTTAGGGCTGGCAAGTGGTCGTTGCCGGCCCTTAAAAATTGGGCAAAAAAAAAATGGAAAATGGAAAATAAAAATAAAAATTATTAAAAATTATTTACGTTAGCACGGAAAAAGCCACATAAAACAATTAGTATCAATGTCAGATTTTTCAACGAGATAAATTGCTAACGGACTCAAATAATCGATTTTTCAAATTTGTATACTCATATAAGTATTACACGAAAGTAATGATACTTGTGTTGTTATTATCCCAAGTCTTGAACTACAAAATAACTACGTGGTTCATATCTTAAGTGTTGACGGATTAACAACGTATAGCTAAATATGGAACCAAAAGATCTCCTATTTCAGTGCTAATAATATTTTACTTTTGTAGGACTCTGAATTCGATTGTAGCCATACTATTTTCTTTTTATTTATTTTTTATTTATTTTGGGGGGGGGAATTGCAAAAGTTGATTTGAAGAGATTGGTGAAATCAATATCAAGGTGCAGCAAATGAAAGGAGGATTTATAGCAAATTTGGTTCTTTTCTATCTTTATTATTATTATTATTCTGATATGTTAATTTAAGTCTTTATCCTTGTCCTTAATTTAGATTCTGTTTATTTCAAAAAAATAAATGATTTGGAAATTTTTTTTCTAATGATGATCTCTTATATCACTTAAAAAATTAATGAAAAAAATATTTGCATCATTTACATAAATGTCAGACATAAATTGTTGTTACTAATGAAAATAATTTTCATTAACTAATTATTTCAAACGATTCATACGATTTATTATCACTCATTTATGGCAAAACAGATGGAACTTAAAAGATAAAATAATGAAACTTTTCTTGATCTAAACGAGTCAAATATATTAATGATCAAAACTCCTTAAATACTGCCCTTTGCTCGTACATGAAACACCAGCCTTTTTATGTGATCAAGGCGGGAATTACCTTAAATCGACGGACATGTTCCAATGATAAACCATGATGTGCGATCAACGGATCGAATATCCTAATAAATCAACTAAATGTTCTAAACCAGATCTCACAGTGTCGTGGGTTGGTGGTGTCGTGTGTGCGTTTTGAGTGCCTTGCACCTAATCACATATTTTAACTTGCGCTTTGTCTTTCTTCTTGTCGGTTTGCTCCTGAAGTTGATCCCGTTTAGCTGGTCAGGACATGATGTTCATCTGCACTTTTGCTTTCGAGGTTTTGCTTTCGGGATAGTCATTATCTGTCATTGTAACGACTAATTAATTATTAACCCACCTCTATCCATTATTCACTGATGATTACTGTAAATGTAAAAGTAATGTAGTGATAAATATATAACTGATAAATTTGAAGTGTTTTAACTGTTGTCAATTTATTAATCATGACCTTTTCTTTCGTAAATATGAAGTAAATTATATTATAATTCTCAGTACAAGTATAATAGAAACATATTCATTTCATTCAATTATACGATGTCAAACAAAAGGGGTTTCTTCTATGGTGTTGTTCTCCCCGATCAGTTCTGTCGCGCAAGATCAAGATTATTTATCAATGCTTTATCATCAGTTGATTATCATTAATTTTTTTTTTCTCAGATGATGTCAGGTTTGCAACTTTATGCACCAACCATCATAGAACCGAAGAAAAAAGCCCTTAGACACAGACAATGACATCCTTGGTCCATTTAATTCCATTTCACATCCCAGTCCCATCTAGTTCCTTTCCACCAATTGCAGAACAAGCTTCTTTCATGCAATGAACCAAAATGTACAAAGAGTAAAAAATAGAAAAATTGCTAGATCTCTGCTTCCCATGCATTTAAAAGGAAAGAAAGCCCAAATATTCTTCAGCTGCAAGAGTCTAGACAGCGAGACCAGAGCAACAGTTCATTGCTCAGAGAATATTCCATGTGCCGTAAACAAATTGAATTGATTTATATACTTTGTGCAGATGAACGTCCTTCAACAACGAATCTAGAGGGGGCAAGCAGTAGTTTTATATACTCTATGTAGATATTTTGGGGGAAATATCTCTATTACTTAAAAAGTGATATTATCTTTAGTTTCGAGCTCAAGCTCTTTTTACTTTTCAAGAAGAAAAATTGCAATAATATGTTGTATTCAATTGGCAAAGATATTGATTAATAAGATAAGAATGAAATTTCACGAACCAAATATAAGATGCTCTTTCATCTTTACATGCAAAATTGAAATCTTTAAATTTTCTTCCTAGAAATATACAAATCTTTTATTTGTTTTGTTGCACATAAAAAGTATGTGTGTGTGTGTGATTTTTATTTTTTCTAATTTCAACGGCATTAAAATAGTAATGGCCAGGAAAATTTTTTTTCATATCAAGCCTACTTAGGAACTTATAAGTAACGAAAAAATATTTGTATTTTTATTTAAAAGGTGCAGATCAAATGAGGAACTCAAGTTGCATTTGTCATGTCTTAGTAAATTAATCCCTTAATAGTATATTCTCTTGCATCTTCTCTTATTAAACATCTTTATACGAATGGCAATCTGTCTTGTTTAGGTCAAATTTCCATTTTTAATTTTTTTTTTCATTAATATATGGATGAAGCCATGTTCACTGAACATGTTGGTGACAACTTCTAGTAATAAATAATTGTATAATTATAATCCCCAGTCATCAAGAAATTTTTTTTTTCTTGTTCAAATACTTATTGAGGTTCATATAGAAGAGCTCATTTACTAAATGCACGAAAATCCATATAGAGATTTTTCATCTCACAAATATTGAGAATTTAAACTCAGATCATTTCACATATGGTTCATACATAAATTTCTTTCACAGCTCACCTCACCTCGCAGTTTTTTTGTCAATTTCAATTTATTAATAAAATCTCACTTTTCCCTCTTTATTATTCTTTGTTTTGCCAGTGCCATGCCACCAGAATGATTTTCCAAGTTCCTCTTGCTGATATGATCATATTTATCCACAGAGGGGAAATAAAAAAAAAAAAAAGCAGTTCAGATCTCTGAGATAAGATGCAATCATGCAAATGAAAGCGGCGTATGCTCTATTACATTTAATACTATTACATGTAATATATATAATTTCTGCAATTAGGATATATCCGCTCCCTTTGGCAAGCCAAACCTTCTCTATCAATCAAATTCATTCCATACCGACAAGTGGGATTGACCTTATCAGAAGAGGGACCCGCGAGTGACTCATTTCAGTCCATGCCTTTGAAGAAAGAGAGGAAGAGAGATAAGAGGTGAGGCAAGTTGTATTGCGTCCACCTATTTTCCCTATAAATTAGGGAAGGCCGCGTTGTCTTTATCCTAGGTGTTTTAATCACACTTGCCCACCTTCTTCAAGATGATGATAGGAGTTAATAAAACTTCTTAATATTAAATGGGCGTGCTAAATATTCTGGCAGATTTTTATTGGGTGCTTAAACGGAGCCACTAGCTTAAAACAATTGCTTATTTTTCGTAACATTGTTTAGTAGGGATAATTAAAATCGACTTCCACTTAATTAGACCTTGAAATTACATATTAAATAATTTTGTTTCAGTGTTCTTTTGTATGGGATTTGTGTCATGAATGGAAGAAGAGTATTAAGATACCGGACAAGGAAATTTTAGGGATGTCATAGTTTTGCACTCACTTAAGGGTCGTAACATTTTTTTTTGATCACTTAAATGCCATGGCTATTAAAAAAATATTTAATTGAGTGTCATACTTTTTGTTGATCATTTGAAATCTTTATAAATTTTAAAAAATGCTCAACATAAGTGTGTCACGTCACGCCAAATTTTCATCACTTAGAGTAAACGTTTGTAAAAGGTCATGACGCTCAAGTGATCGATTATGACACTAAAATGATTGTAAAAAAAGAGTTATGGTATGTAAACGGGTGCTATATGGAAGTTATGAAACTTGTAATATCTTTCTTTTCAATACATTTGAAATTCAATCTCACTATGTGCATATAAGTTAACAGACTTGTTTTATCTGAATTTCTTGAGAAAAAGATACAATGACATACCTTATATCTCATCCAATGACCACTTACCTCTTCTTTTGGAAATAACAAATATCTACATGAGTTTTCCCATTAAAAACCACTTTTTCGGTCTGCTCGAACGGTAAGTAAGATGCAAAAATGAATTTACATGGAGGGGCAAATTAATGTCCTCAATGTGGGTCTCCATGTAATGTTTTCCTTAGAGGTATGTAAACGATGTTTACAAGAACGAAAATATGTGAGTGGCTATTAGATCAAGAGTAAGATATATTTTTGATAATTTTCCCTTTCTCGAGCAGGCCACAGCTATTAATTCTTGCTGGATTTTATTGGCCTAACTGTGAAGTGAAAGAAGACGAAAATTGTGCAGCAAATGTGGACCAATAAAGTAGTTGGAGAATGGTGGTTGCACATTTTTGGCTAATGTGCTCTGCAACTCTGTGGTCCATTCCGTTGTGCCTGGTGAATTTTTCCTCGTCAGCTGGCTTCACGGGGGCTGAACGCTTTAGATTCTTTGGGCCTTGGCAGTACATAAAGTTCTTAGTAGAAAGTAATTTTGTCCACCTCTTGCCAATATAAATGCCATTTTCCACAGAATTGGCCCCCATGGAAAGTTGGAAAAACATCCCTTTTTCGAAATCCCTCCTTTCTATTCTTACCATTTGAGCAGACATCAAGTGCATTACTGACCGCAATGGAGGCTATATGCAAGCTTTTTGTTTGCATATGTAGTAGTATTTATAAAAG